>JAJLSF010000359.1:0-51420 GCA_030567395.1 Citeromyces hawaiiensis
ACTTCCAAGACCCACTTTCCCATTGCTGCATCTTTGCGGATCTCCAAATACTCCTTGGTGTAGTTTCCCGACGAGTCCACCGAATACCTGACAATCAATAGCTTGAGATATTGTCTCAGTAGACCAAAAGATCACAAGCGTCTGGTGAATACCAATGTTTGGAGAAAAAATAAATATTAAACCAATACATAACACACCGTTTCCACCTGTAATACTTCTTGGAGAGGTTGCAGGCGTCCATAATATCTTTCTCATGCTTTTTCAAACGGTGATCAATGAGACAACTGTACTGAGACTAGCATACCTAAAGCTCCTCAAGGTGGAGAATCAGCTGTAGTTTCAGACAGGAAATCGCTCATCTTCGTATGCTAGTGGCAAGCTTCTATCTTAAGATGCTTCTGTAGCTTCAGACAAGAGGTCGAGCAGGTTTCCACACCAAACAAACTTTCAGAGACGGTCTCTTGTAGACTTTGAAGATGCATGTCATTGAGCGAACGGCTCCAACTTTGAAGACTGTACTCTCAAATACGTTCCGCAGTCGCCGCAGGAGTTTTCCAACTACTGGGAAAAGTCTCCAGAGTATGCGCAGCTCCTCATCAGAATAGATAGCTATCTAAAAGTCAATAAGGCGGATTCTTTCAAAGAGTCGCATCGCGCAACACAGGCAAAGCACACAAGAAAAAAGTCCTCTTTCAGAGCTTCCTATTTCATGCAGATCCGTGCGTTGATGAAGAGAAACTGGAAAAGAACAAAGGGGGACCCTTCCATAACGCTTTTCGGTATCATCGGTAACTCTGTGCTGGGACTCATCATAACGTCTCTTTTCTACAACCTCGACCAAACAGCAAACTCGCTTTACTACAGGGGAGCAGCGATGTTTTTAGCCGTTTTGTTTAACGCATTCAGCTCGCTACTGGAGATTATGCTCTTATTCGAGGCAAGACCCGTAGTGGAGAAACACAAACAGTTCGCCATATACCATCCATCAGCAGACGCTTTTGCTTCTGTGTTGAGTGAGGTACCTCCAAAGATTATAACAGCCTTGGCCTTCAATTTGGTGTATTACTTCATGGTCAACTTTAGACGAGACCCAGGTCGGCTCTTTTTTTACTTTTTGATCAACGTATGTGCCACGTTTTCCATGTCGCACTTGTTCCGATCCATCGGAGCCTATTTCAAGTCTCTTCCTGAGGCTATGACGCCCGCTTCTGTTGTGCTTCTGGCGCTAACTATATACACGGGATTCACCATACCGACTTCAAGCATGTTAGGGTGGTCGCGATGGATTAACTATATCGACCCGGTAGCTTATGCGTTCGAGTCGCTCCTTGTGAACGAGCTCCATGGACGCAGCCTTGAGTGTTCCCAAATAGTTCCCCAAGGAGGCTCCTACAACAACGTTTCGCTTACAAACAGGGTATGCAACACTGTAGGCAGTGAGCCCTGGACCTAACAAGGCAACTAGAAGACCTAAACTTACGGTCCAAGACCCAATTTTATCATAACAAAGAGATCTATACGAAGTTCGAGAGCGTCCTTCAAAGTCTTTTAGTTGGATCGCTTTCATTCTCGCTCAGATATCGGTAGCAATACCTTGGAACTTCCTTATTGGGACCATCGCTTTCTTCTGCTGGTACTACCCGGTTGGACTATGGAGAAATGCCGTTCCCACAGATACTGTGGCTTCTCATTACAGCCTGGTTTGTATACTCGGGGACACTGGGCCACGCGTGTGTGGTTGGAATGGAGAATGCCGATAACGCGGCCAATCTCGCTTTGCTGCTGTTCACGCTCTCGTTAACCTTTTGCGGTGTTCACATGTACCCTTCCGGGTTCTGGATCTTCATGTACAGACTATCCCCGGGAACGTACTGGGTCTGAGGAACTCTATCTGTCGCTCTAGCTGATACCACCGTGCAGTGTTCTAATCGGGAACTGCTGAGATTCTCTCCTCCCGAGGGACAGACGCGTGGCAGCCACATGCAGCAGTATATTTCTGCTGCCGGTGGATACCTTGTGAACGAAGCGTCCACCACCGAGTGTCTTTTTTGTGGGATCGATTCGACCAATACGTTTCTGCAGACGGTTCTTATAGATCCAGCTACAAGATGGAGAGACCTGGGGGATTTTTATTTGCTACATTGCGGTGAATATCTTTTTCGTGTTGTTTCTCTATTGGCTGGCAAGGGTGCCCAAGGGGAAGAAGCGCATCGATCTATAGATTCGAGCAAAGCGAGAATCAAGTGAGTTGAGTTCGGGCGAAGCGAGAATTGAATGATTTGGGACTAGTCTATCCGAGCCACATATCCACAAAAGGGGTGAGAGAGTAGAAAGAAGGTTTTGAATCTGATTATCTTTTTTTTCTTATTTTTTTGTGTCTTTTTTATGCCCTTCTTTTGCTCTTCTTTTATATCTAGTTTCTCCAGTGTAGTTTTTATGTGTAAGTATTATTGACCCTCTTTCGGAAACATAATTGCATACCTTTTTTATCTCAGATCCGGGGAGATCAGATCAGATCGTAAGATTCTAGATCCGTCTTGCCCTTTTTTGAGCCCCGGATCTAGACCGATGTGGTCGCTTTTACGATAACATTTCAATGGTGATCAAAAAACCGCCTGATTTGACAAAACATGAAATACCAGGATAGCGCTATTGTGTCTGATATGTAATAGATTTAATGATCAAAAGAGGGTGTTGGAATCAGAAATGATATGCACAAGTATGCGTGGATATGCATAGAACATGCATAGAACATGCTGGAATGTTTGATAAAATATTCTAGAAGAGTTGTAAGAAAACTATATAAGGACACTTGGTATATAGGTTGAATTATTCAAATAAGAATCGGTTATGGATTTCAACAGCTACAAATCTAACCTACAACAGCTTTCGCCTCGCTCTTTGAGCTAGGGCGGAGTTATCTGAAAACATTCGCGGAAGACATTGTGATCCAACCAAAAAGTGGCATTGGGACGTCTCATATCCTCACGGCGAACAATGTTTTCATATTGATCGTCGAATATGTCGAAAACTGACAACGGTACATCTTCACAGGGAGTATCGCCGTCCGACAGAAGAAGATACCTTTTGTTCTCCTGTAAATAGATTGCAAATTCTTTTGATTCACCCAAAGCGTTTCTCATCAACATCCGTTCTCTTTCTTGATTACCAACACCATCGGGAAGAACAATATCGTTTCCTCCGGTCGTTCTGTGCACGTAACGATACACCTCGGCGTACCATTTGTTGTAACGGTGATAAAAGAGCACTCCACCTCTAATTTTACCTCTGTATCTTTCAATTGGACCTAGTAATTGACGTCTAGCATTCTCCAGCGAGAACCTGCTCCAGTTCACTTCCATTGTGAAAAATGAAACCTTTTCACGAGCCCTCAAAAACACCACGTCTGGTTGAAATTTCCCGCCTCCACCGGGCAGAGGAACATCACAGCTTGCGGTGTCAATCCCGAGAAAGCGGTGGGGGTTTTCAATGAAACCACTTACCATAGCATTCCCTAAACACAAGCTCACAAACCTGATTGGTGCATTGTGCTGAGGCAATGGCATGAAAGCCATAATCCCCGGAACAATACTGAAGGGATCATTTCTCACTTTAAAGCCCTGAGTGAGATCTGTGTAACAAAGCTGTTTCTCTCCATCTTTGACGAAACGATCATAGTCAGCGCTATTGAAATGAGTAAGCGTACGACCCAGGCAATCATCTTTAGACTCTTTAAGCTTGGTGATTTCTCGGGCTATTTCTTTTGTGGATTTTGAAAGGCGGCTCCACTTCTTCTCACCAATGGCTTCGATGAGCGGGTTGCTTTCCGGGCTTGAGACTTGCACTTCCTTCTTCATAACCTTACCAGCACTTACAGTTGACCCATTTCCCGTGTACACGCGCGGCCCATCGTCGCAGCCGTCAATAGTAGTCAGGATAAGCAAGGTGTCTTGATCGGTTGCTGTTAGAATTGGGACTATGCAATGATGTCTGGATGCGACAAAAAGTATGGAGGCTCATATTCTGTCCTCAACTGTGGGTGTTTTACGAGATATATGGTTCCTGCAACTTTACCAAAATTCATTCCTTTCATCTGCAGGTGGACCTATCCATGATACAGCTTAAAGCTAATTAGATCTTGACATGCTCCATCTTGCTCAGCCTCAAGGCCCAGGTTGCATGTCAAGAAAATGGCTATTTTTCGGACTGTATTCCACTCCATACGTTTCACACACCGGACCTCATTATGCCGCCTGGCAATGTTTCATCTATTCCAGCTCAGCGGTGACAAAAAAACAACCGGGTAATTACAAGTGTCCCAAATGTTTTAGGACACTGAACTCTTTGACGATTCCGAGCCACTGGCCCTCCTTCTCACAACCAAAGACAAAGTCGTTATGGAAATTGTACTGGAAAATAGAGAGTTCTTGCATGTTGTAAGTGTTGTAATCACTTAAGTTCACCATATAATGTCTGAATTTGGGCTTTTGGTTTTGTCTAATATCAGAACTAGAAGCGTCTTCAGTAATAAGGAAACAAAATTGATCCCAAAGGACGTATTTATAAAAGAGTTGGCCTTTACGGCATCATTGCATGTCCATAGTTGTATGTGGATAAACTCATGGAAATTTCGAATACATTAGAAAGTGGGAAGATTCGTCGGGTCGCACACCCCACGGAGATGAATGCACTGCCGTACACCATTGATAGCTGGTTCTGGGGTCCAGAATAACATTCATCAAGGTGCCTCCCGATAAGCCGAGCCATGACCCCAGGGTACATCTGTTTATAGCCACTCAGCTATAAATAACTCGCTACGCTGAATCAGAGTTTCTTCACGCTGGTTCCCAAGATGCATATAGCTGCTCAAAGCGGTAATAAGTCGCTACCCCTTCTCTTTCGCCTCGATCATGTCAACATGTAGTCAGCCCCAATATCTCATAGAATTCTGGGCTGACATAAGGAGAAAAGCCTGCACACCCGAATTGATCATGTAACGGATCCACGCAATATCCTTTCACCCAACACTGAATACAGCTTTTAGAAAGCCGTAGTCGATTTCGATCTTGTGCAGATTGTAAGATCCTATCAGACATCCAATCGTTGTACAGCTGTCCTCTTGCAACTCCTCTAATCACAAAACAGCCGATTGATGAGAGAGAGGAAACTACCTCATGCTAGTCTGCATTGTCTGTTTGACAAAGTTTCCTAGCAGCAAATCTCAGGAACTGTCTCGCATTCTCACCCTCTCCCTATAAGAACCATCTACGCGGTAAACCACAAAGTTGCATGCGAAAAGGCAGATCTCATAAAAAAAGCTCTAGAACGCACGCGATCGAGAGATACAAATTCTCCAAAGACAGATGTGAATCTGCCCTTGGAACGGGTTGTTTTGAGTTCTTTTAGGCTACGGGGCATCACGCGAGATTTTATGAGTAAAAAAGACTATGCAGATCTCTATTCTCACGTGTTCAGAGCTGCAAAGTTCGCTGTACGATCTTATGTTAAACAAAACCAACTACCAAGTCTTGACCGATTGCAGTCAGTTGTTGAGGTTGAATTTGTTTCAAAGCGGCGATTGACTCTGCAGGTTATTGCGATCTGATTTGCAAGGGCTGACTCTACTTGGACGATGGTCTCGTACGATGACATGCTCAATAACATCAAGGCATGGTACCGTAATATTGAAAGGCTGAATCACAAACATGGCGATACTGCCAAAGTGTTTCAGATTCCCATAGACTGGCTTTACAGTATAAATCTATTTAGTTACTAGTATAGTAATACTCACTCTCCAACAAAGGTTGTTTATGTCAAAGTCTTATCAAGGACAAGAACAAGAGAGACTCAAGAGAAAATCTGGGGCATCCTCACACCAAGATCTTCCAGTCTCACCACCATGAGAGTTTCACCCTCCACAAGACACTTTCTAAGGTGGACGGCGTTATGGCCAAAAGGCGTACGACATATTCAGACCACTCCGATTGACTATGCGAGAGCTGGCGACTCGGAGCTAGTTAGAAAAGTATTTGACGATAAGGCATTTTGGAAAGAGTTCAACAAGCATTCACATACCTCCTTTTTCCGCAACGATTCCGTTGGACTTTTCCAAAACCCATACCTAACAGATCCAAGGGGCCTTAAACGGTTCTGTGGCGAGTCTTTAGAAAAAGCTCAGCTGCTGGTGGATCATATTGTGACGGACAACTCGGATGAAGGGTACCGGAATTATATTAGAAACCTTGATCGACTGAGTGATATCCTTTGTAGAGTGATTGATCTGGCTGAGTTTGTAAGAGTAGCCCATCCCAATGCTAGTTTTGTAGATGCAGCAGAAGAATGTCACCAGGATATGTTTCAGTATATGAACATTCTCAACACCACCACCGAGCTGTACGAGAAACTGGATCACGTGCTGAAGACGCCTGCTATTGCGGGAAAACTCTCACAGGAAGAGCTGTGCGTTGGAAAGTTGTTGTTGACGGACTTTGAGAGGTCTGGGATCCAGATGGACGAAAAGACAAAGTCCAACTTTGTGGAACTCAGCCAGCAGATAGCCATTGTAGGGCAGCAGTTTGTAAATAGTGGATCTGTTGCTTCTGCTACAATTCCTATAACGCTGGACGAGTTTGACAAGCTTGAAGCTTGTTTCAAGCCCTACGTCAATACAAGCACTATGACTATCCCGCTTTACGGTAAGCTTCCGTCCGAAATCTTGTGCTCGTGCTCAGTACGGTCTGTAAGGGAAAAAGTGTGGGTCGAGTTACATACAAGCCCGAAGGAGGACGTGGTGCTTTTGGAAACCTTGCTCAAATACAGAGGCGTGCTGGCACACATGCTGGGAGCATCTAGTTTTGCCGAGTATCAGCTGAGTGTCAAGATGGCGAAAACACCCGACAACGTTATGACTTTTCTGCAGAATATACTTGAAAGAGTGCGTGCTCCCTTGGCTGAGGAAGTGCGAACCTTAACGGGCGAAAATGTCTCTTCGCACAAGGCTGTGGAAATGGTTAAACCATGGGATAGAGAGTACCTCACTACCCTTTACCGCATGAAACAGCGATCCAAAACAACGGAAGACATCTCCAACTACTTCTCCATGGGCACAGTCATACAGGGGCTATCGAACTTGTTCAACTCCATCTACGGCATCAGGCTTGTTCCAGTACAATGCAAGCCAGGCGAGACGTGGTTTTCTGAAGTGCGCAAGTTCCACGTTGTGTCCGAAGGGGAAGGGGTCGTCGGGATCATCTATCTCGACCTGTTCCACCGCGAAAATAAAACTTTGAACCCAGCCCATTTCACAGTGTGCTGTTCTAGGGAAATATACCCACAGGAGCTTGATTGTGATGATAAATTCCGTTTGACGCTCGATACGGTGCACACGACCAAAGATGTAAAGTTCCAGCTTCCTGTAATTTCGCTGGTGTGTAATTTCCCGCTCTACTCTACCCACGAGACCCTATTAAACTTTGGCCAGCTGGAAACCCTGTTCCACGAAATGGGCCACGCTATGCACTCTATGCTGGGGAGAACTCGTCTTCATAACGTGAGCGGAACGAGATGCGCTACTGACTTTGTAGAGCTGCCTTCCATTCTTATGGAACATTTCGCAAGAGACCCTCGTGTGCTCACATCTTTTGCCCGTCACGTGACCACCCATGAGCCGCTTCCGACAAAGTTGTTAGAGTCTTATTTGGCAGACCAGGAGTTGCTTTCTAACTGTGAGGTTTTCACGCAGATCAAGATGGCGCTTCTGGACCAGGTGCTTCATTCCAACATGGTGTTCAGCAGAGACTTTGATTCTGTAGCTTTATACCACCGTCTTGAGGCGCAGCTCAAAGTGTTTGCAGATACCCGTTCCAACTGGCCCGCCAAGTTTGGCCATCTTTTCTCGTACGGGTCAGCCTACTACTCGTATCTTTTTGATAGGGCCATTGCTGGCAAGATTTGGGACCATCTTTTCGAGAAAGATCCGCTCTCGAGGGAAAGCGGAGAAAAGTATAAGAATTTGCTATTGAGACATGGAGGCTCTTCCGATCCGTGGCATCTTTTAGCCAATGTGCTCGACGATCCTCGCCTGGAAAAGGGTGACACTGAGGCGATGGGAATCATAGGAGAAGCCAGAGATCTGTAGATAGAATAATGCATTGGGTGGTTGTTATAGGTTGCGCCCTTCTATGGAACGGGAAAAACTCTTTTATACGTTTCTTTTGACGATTAGCTGAATTTTGGAGTCCTTCCGCTGATCATCTCGGTTATACTACCGGCAAATCTTGAGCTCTGAGGGCCATTAAGATAGGTTTTTTCACCATTCTGGAAGATTTTAGGGTCATGGCTTATCAGGCAACAGAAGGGGTAGGCAATAAGACGGAAAGTCGATCTAGACTGTTGAGCGGAGAGACCTTGACTCCTACTTGTTCATCTCCACCACAAGAAGCAAAGTTGTCTGTCACCCTGCCGGGACCTACCGGTAACCAAAGGCCTTCGCCTGACCTGCTGGATGATAACTTGCTTAAGACTGCTGCGAATTCATAAAGGTCCTCGTACCTTTGCATTCCCTTTGCGAGCCAATAACTATATCCTTTGAGTTCCCGCAACTTTTGCAAAAAGCTGCAGAGTCTGGCATTAGGCCGATGGAGCTGGTATACTAGCGCCGCCTTCTACCATTATACAAAGCGAGTCAGAAGCGATAGATCACCTTGCTAGCGCCAAGGTGGAAATAAAGATGTGTCAGTAGGTTTCTAGGTTGTTAGAGTCAGAAGACTTTTCAGTGACTTTTTCTTTGAGGTTGTGTGAATGTAGAGTGCTGCATTTCCATCCCGAAGAGAGCCTTGCATACTGTGCTCGCTTGAGGAGGTATAGTGTGGAGATACGTCGCTAGACAGTTCCTCCTGAGGCGTAGGATTTACATCGAACGTGCGGCTCTTTCTCGGTGCCATGATATGCGAGGCTATTGTGGGTGTAAAAGTCTACTAGTTCTAAACTTGAATAAAGTAGCGGTGAGATGAGCGTCCTGACTTTAGGTCGTTCTGATTGCTGGTTTCCAAAGTTGCACAGTGCAGTGTGCTATCACGAGTCTCTCGATGAAAAGCTGGTGATTGGTTGCTTGTAGAAATTTCATCAGAAAAAACTGCCATGGAAACCACGCAACGCATTACTATCTATCAGTGAGCAAAATCAAATAGAACAATCTAGAACCACCCGCACCTCCCGATGTACGGATGTAATAGATCTTGCAACGATGACTGACGAAACCATAACTATCAGCATAAAGTACGCAATTGTGTCCTCCTTTTTCACCCACTAACGCCAGATCTCCCGGCGATAAGAAGTACGATATAACTGTGGCCACCAGCTCGACGGTTGCTCAACTGAAAGAGCAGATTGCCTCCGTCGCCGATATTCCTGCTGATCGGCAAAGACTCATTTATTCGGGCAGAGTACTCAAAGACCCTGACACTGTGTCTACCTACAAGGTTCAGTCTGGCCACACGGTCCATCTTGTAAAGGGAGCTGCTCCCAAGACGGAACCCTCACCACAACCTAGTACCGCTCCCTCAGTTCCCACAAACATTTCTGCAGGACAAGATGCTGGCAATCCTTTGAACTCCTTTACTAGTGCACGTTACGCCGGGTTCAACCTCCCGATGCCAAACGAATCTCTGTTTGGACCAGACGGTGGTATGGGACCTATGCCTGATGAGTCGCAGATTGAGCAAATGTTTGAGCAACCAATGTTTCAAGAAGGAATGCGTGCGATGCTTTCTGATCCCAATATGCTGGACCATTTGATTCAGCAGTCTCCTCAATTGAGAGCGTTAGGACCTCAGGCTCGTGAAATGCTGCAAAGCGACTACTTCAGATCTATGCTCACTAACCCACAGATGATGCGCCAGATGATGTCTATGCAAAGAGCTATGAGAGGTCCAGAGGGCTCGACCCCGTCTTTCCCTATGCCTGGTCCGTCTTCCACCACTAACGAGGCTCCGGCTACCTCCGACTCTCAGCCGGCTAACTCCGCCGGTCAAGCAAACCCGTTTGCTGCTCTTCTCGGTAACCAATCTATGGGCGGTTTTGGAGACCCAGCGATGCTTTCGTCTCTATTAGGAGGCGGAGCTGCTGCCCCTTCCAACGATAACAGACCCCCGGAAGAGCGTTACGAGACGCAGCTGCGCCAGCTGAACGATATGGGATTTGTGGAGTTTGACAGAAACGTCGCGGCCCTAAGAAGAAGCGGAGGCTCTGTAGAGGGTGCTATTGAGGCGCTGCTTAGTGGGAGTGTATAGATGTTTGTATTCCATGAGATGACTGTTTGCGATGATTATGAGGTAGCAGTGTTCATTCAATAAGGTACTGGCTTGTGGTCATACCAAAGGGGTAAGAAGGCGTAGGATCTTCACTGAAAAGAGAAAAGGTAGTTTGAACGCCATTTTAAAGGAGAATTGACAGTTTCTTCCAGAGTCGAACTGCTCAAGTAGCGGTTAGCCTACTAGATCGAATATGTATCACCATCGCGAACACTAGATTTACAGTCCAAGACCAGATCATTTTGAGTGCAAAATGTACACCGTGTTAGTTGCCCTTCTGCCTGTAATAATCTCCCAATGCACAGCCTATGAGTCTTTATATACCCAACAACTCAAATCTTCCGACATGACAGTTGATGAAGGCGAGTCGCTTATTCTGAAAATAAGAACGTGCAGTGTGGTTAGACTAGTGGCAGTTTGGTGCATATTTCTCGCCGGTGCACAATTGATCACAACGTCTTGGAGGCCACTGATTTGCGATTATCTAGGCTGGAATTGCTGGCTTGTGAATTTTGGGCCTACGGCCGTTGCTGTTGTCTTTGCACTTTTCATGAGACGTGTTGGTTTTTGAAGATGACAGTCGTGCAGTCTTCAATGAGCGTGATTTCGCTTTGTTTAATGACTAGTTGGGCTTGCTAGAGATTACGATGCAGGGGCTTTGTCCTCAGAAATTGTGTAGTCTCCTCGGCTGACATGCGTGATTTGAGACACACTGGTCAATTTTTGATGGACAACATTGAGCTTCCAGAACTTTGCCTTGTCGGGGGGTGCTAGTCACAGAAACATGAGCGAGGGATCATATGCAAACACGTGCGTGGCATCTCTTCCAAGGAAGCTCTTGATGTTCCTCTGTGAGCGTAAAATATCCATCAAGTATCGCCCTTTCTGGAAATGCTTACATCACTTCGAGAAGTTTTGGTGTTATCGTGATAAACCTCCGAAGCTTTTTGAATCTTTCAGGATACTGCAACGAAGGAACGTCAGAGAAAAGAGCGAATTGAGGAAATGCCCCTGCAGAGCGAGCAAGCTCCTTTAGATGAGCCAACTGGAGGGAAAATCTTGATCTATTAAACCTTTTCTCTTTTAGCAGAGGCGGAAAAAAAAATGACTTGTACGTAGTCGACCCTCTTGTTTCCAGGGAATGCATTCAAGGAAATTCTATTTGGTGCTCTGACCTCAATGCATCATTTACAAACATCTCAATCAGGGCCATGTCAGTAGTAGAACTAAGCCAAGGCTCGGATAAAAAGAAAAGGTTGACATGTTTTGCGTGCATACTTCAAGCCCTTACACCATTTTTTCACAACAAACCCGTTGTGCGATCCAAATCGGTTATGGGGGACATTGAACCCCACGAAACGCCTATAAAGACAGCATCAAATGAATCTGCTCACTCTTCATCGACGCCGTCTGGGGGTGCTTCCATCGACAGACATATTTTCAACGGAGTTCAAGGGTCGCTAAATGCTGATGTCGAGATGAACAAATTCGCGCAGGAAACTTTGGAGAGTCGAATGAGAGAGATTGATGTGAACGATCAGCATATTACATCTACTGAGGAGTCGGTCAACGCATTTGATGAGTGTCTGAGTCACTCGGTGGCTGCTATTCTGTTGTCACTCAACATCACTACTCAACCATCTGCTTTAATTGAACTATCAAGGATGGCAGAAAAGTATATAAGCGCATTAGTTAGCGATCTTCATGGCATAACTCAAATACAGAGACGACATTATCCCTCAGTGCGAGATGTGAAAGTGCTTGTAAAACGAGGAAGACTGGATTTGGAAGATGTGCAAAGTGAGCATTTGCGGTGTCGAGAATTGTCACCGTCTATGAAAAACGCAACTGAGAAAATCGGAAGGCAGTCTCTAGAAGCACAGCAGGAGGATGCTAACTTGGAAGTGGCTAATTTTGTCTCTGATGCAAGTTCTTGCTTTTTCTCAGACGTTCTGGAAAATATAACT
This sequence comes from Citeromyces hawaiiensis, assembly GCA_030567395.1. Taxonomy (NCBI): domain Eukaryota; kingdom Fungi; phylum Ascomycota; class Pichiomycetes; order Pichiales; family Pichiaceae; genus Citeromyces; species Citeromyces hawaiiensis. The sequence continues at coordinate 12,278 of JAJLSF010000359.1, forward strand.
CAAGTTGTACCTTTGCAAACGAAGAAAAAATCTTATGTAGCGAAGTGGATGCCTCGTTTTCCTCCGGATCACACGTATAAGGCTTCTGCGCAGTTCAAAGAACGTGTTACGGATCCGAAGCTGATAAAAGAACGACTGTTGCGTGAGGGAAGACTGGGCGAAAAGGCATTGTACAAATTGGTGGGATCACGTGATCGGCCGATGGATGAGTCGGTTCCAGCAGAGGATCCATCAGATGACGATGTGAAGGGTGAAGACATGAATGGTGAAGATCTAGATGGGAAAGATTTAAGTGGAGAGGATCTGGGCACAGCAGATGCGGTTGGAGAGGGAGACGGAAAACCGGCTGAAGAAAATGGCTCCCTCTCTCATTCTGTAAACACTGTCCACGACGAAACGATAAATGTAAATGAACCGGAGACGGCGTATGATGAAACGAAGAAGGTGGAGACGAAGGACGAGACGAGAAAGTTTGACATTGCAGCTTATGCTACCAAGAGACTCAACAAGCTGGAAAAAAAAAAGAGGGACTTCGAGGAAAAATGCAAAACTCGGATGGCAGATCCATTGATCCCAGTAGAAAAACACTTGGGATCGTTTGGGCCTTTGAAAGTTGACGAGTCGTTGCCTGGGCTCATCAGCGACTTGGTAGATGAAGACTACGGTCACTTACTGCATTCTCTTAAGGCTGCGGAAAAGAGAAAGTCAAAGAGAATAGAGGTCGAAGCAAAGAGGAGACGCAGAATGCAAAAAGAGTTTGAGGAAAAGCACGGATTTACAGAGTTCAATGTGGAGGAGGATGACGCGTTTGATCAGGAGGGTGATTTGAACTTTTCATTTGATTTTGACGATGCAGATCAGCCCGCGGATCAGCCCATGGACCATCTTATGGAATCCCGAGAAGTTACAGAGCCTCCTGAACACTCAATGACGAACCCTCCTGCATATGTAGGCACAAAGCTCCATGAGCAGTTTCCGCCCCCGCAAAACGAGCCAGATCTCTTTGAGGGGGTTTCCTTTGAGGATGTCGACGGTGAACAGTGAGGGCGTATATATATTGTAGAATAATGACACGAGTTGTGTATGATGATTTTTACCGAATTCCAGAGAAGCAATTAACTGGAAGAATATCGATTCTGTTGTGCCCGAGAAAAACATTATTGTAAAGAAATTTGCTTGTGCAAAAAGAAAACGGGAAAGGCCTCCACATTTATTCTGTTTTGCACGCAAATAAACAATGAGTGGGAAAACAAGAATAACGCTCCCCTCAACGGTGCCCTTTCCTGTAACCGTATCGGCCATCAAGTTCAAGCAGGGAGACTTTGTCAAAAAACGAAGCACCCTGCTTGTCTACAAGTACTGGTCGTGGGAAGATGTGCCTGACGAGGAATCGAAGCACGAGGAACAAGTAAAAACGACAAAGGAAAAAGTTGAACTGATGGCCTCATTCGAGTGTCCCGTAGAAGGCGACCTGGTTGGTTTGTATGTTGGAGCTGGAGATCGAATTGCTTCCGAAACGCACCTCATCGCAGAAGTGCAAGAAGCGTGTACGCACGATGTGCAATTTGGAGGTTTATGTGCTGTATGTGGAAAAGCTCTGGATGAAGTTGACTACTCTGGGTACGACATATCAAAGAGAGCTCCCATTGCGATGTCGCACGGAAGAACGGATCTCAAGATTTCACTTAGCGAAGCCGAGAGGATCGAGCAAAACTCGGCTGAACGACTTTTGAAAGAGGAAAGACTGATTCTCGTTGTAGATCTGGACCAGACAGTCATCCATGCAACCGTAGACCCAACGGTGGGCGAATGGATGAAGGATCCCTCCAATCCCAACTATCCAGCTGTAAAAGACGTTCAGTCTTTCTCTCTTCAGGAAGAGGTTATGTGGCCGCCAAGATGGGTAGGTCCTCGACCCCCTCCGCACGTTTGCTGGTACTATGTAAAGCTTCGACCCGGCATTAAAAAGTTCCTGGAGTCTGTCTCTGTCAAGTACGAGCTGCACATCTACACTATGGCCACCCGGGCTTATGCTCGTAATATTGCCAAGATTATAGACCCGGATGGCAGGTACTTTGGTGATCGTATACTTTCTCGAGACGAAAGCGGCTCGCTCACTCAGAAATCGCTGAAAAGACTCTTCCCCGTAGACACCTCAATGGTGGTTGTTATTGACGATCGCGGCGATGTGTGGAACTGGAGCGATAACCTCATCAAAGTTGTTCCGTATGATTTCTTTGTAGGCATCGGCGATATCAATTCCAGTTTCCTTCCTCGGCAGGCTGCTCTTCTGGGCCCTTCGAAAAGGAGAAAGTCTGTGGATAAGGTTTTAGAGGAAGAGGAGGAGGAGGAGGAGGAAAAGGAGAAGGAGAAGGAGGAAGGGGTCGAAGACGAAGAAGAGTCATCTTCTCCAGTTGATCGAATCTTAGAAATGGGCGGAGGAGAGGATAATACTAACCTTCTTGCTGAGCAGACTTCACAGCGATCGGCTTCTCTAGAGCAGCAGCAGCATGACAGACCTCTTGCCAAGCTTCAGCACGATCTGGAACAGAAAATAGAGCATCCGGAAGAGAGCCAGCCCAAGGAGGACGACGCCAACCTTCTTTGTGATGACGACAACGAGTTGGAAAGCCTCGGTCAAGCGCTTGTTAGGATACACAATGAATTCTACTTCGAGTACGAGGGGAAGAAGAACCCAGACGTGAAAGACATCATGAAGGCTATGAAAAGGCTTGTTTTTCAAGAATTCACTTTTCTCTTCTCTGGCATCTTGCCGCTGGGCTCAAATCTTGATACCGCCGATATCGTTATATGGGCAAGGTCGTTTGGTGCAACTGTCGTGGCAGAATACATTCCAAGCGTGACGCACGTTATATGCCGTAATGCCGGCACTTTCAAAGTCAAGCTCGCCAAGTCTCTCAACCCATCAGTCAGGATAGTCAATCCGGACTGGTTTTTCAAGTGCATCTCACTGTGGGAAAAAGTGGCGGAGTATGATTACGAGTTTGAAATAAAGGAGCAAGATCTGCTTTCTCCATCAGACCTCGCGAACTTCAAGAATAAAAGTGAAAACTTTGACTTTGGCTCCGAATCGCTTGACTGGGGTGAACTTGATAAAGAAGTTGAGGAATTTCTCAGCTCAAGCGAGAATGAGTCGGAAGACGATGAATCTAAAAAGAGGGTGAATAATACTGAAAATGACGACAATAAGAGGGCCAAAAACGAAACAGACGACGATGACGAATTTGAAAAAGAGTTTATGCTTGAACTGGAAAACTGATGTGTACAAATAGTATTTATTAAATAGAGGGGAAGTCACTGATGATCCTGTAGAGGAGAGACGAACTTCGTGCATTCACCAAAAAAGAAATGGGAAAGAAAAAATAAAAGCACTTCCCCGCCAGGATTCGAACCTGGAATCTTCTGGTTGCAGAAGGTCCATCGTAGCCAGACGCCGTAACCATTTGGCCACGAGGAACGGTGCTTGAAACGGTTGGTTTTGATGTGAGGATATAGCGGTAGACTACTCTTCTCTCACCGTACTTCTCCCCTTGTCTGTTGGCCCCTTTACTTTTATTGAAGTTTTTTTTTCACAAGACAGGAGGGGTTAGTGGTTTTTTTCTGGCACAGTTCAAGTCTAATCACCCTCATGAAACTTTGATCATTTTCTAGTTTTTTTTGCCTGCGTATTTGCATAAATCACTTAATACACTTTAGAACTATGGTACTTTAGGCTTTATTTATTGGTGACATTTCCACATATCAAAATTGGATTTTTGATTATGTCCATAGACCATGACTTTTCAGTCGATTGTCTGCAGAACCTCGTGCCTTGAGAGATCTCCTTCCTATGTTTCATGAGAAACCGTCAGTCATCAGGGAGAGAACCATTGAGTTGTTGACAATTATTGATCAAATATGAGAGCGATATCTCGTTGCAAGAAGAATCCACATTTTTTGTTACTGAATCATACTGTTTCCAGGTTATTTTTTGTTTCTTCACAAAAAAGTTCCTTTGAATCAGTATACGAAAAAAAAATCATAATCTACTTGTGCTTTATTCAAGTCCATTAACTAAAAATACCATACCATTTATACCGTTATTTGAAAAAGGTCAACCAAATTAACATTAGTTGTTGTGTGATCCTTTACAGCCCAAAATATTCCTTTTTTGAAGCACCATTGTAAATTTCCACCATGATGTCCTCCATTATCCGAAAAGGATGCGGTGCAGCGCATTGGTGGGGGATTTTTAGCTGTTCAATAACGGTAAGCCCGACGTCTTTTCTTTGAAACCCTGCTCTCCTGACCCAGCTGAATTTTCTGTCATGATGTCCACAGTTGCCAAAGAAGTGCATTTTGATGTCACAAGTCATGGTGGCATATTGTTATCAACAGCCTGCAAAGTCAAAAATTCACATACACTCATCCTACACTCATCCTACACTCATCACTCACACTTCCGCTTCGCTTCAGTGCTCGCTTCAGTCGAAAATTGGTGTAACGGATACTTCAGTTTGTCTGCAAAGTCTGACCACGTTAAACGATGCTGTAAGAAACACCGGTCCCTTGATCCATCAATCTGGATTATAGAGAGCTCCAAACCTTTCTGTTTATTGTTAAATACTGGTAGCCACCAAGGAATGAGTCTGAGTCGATTTGAAGGTTGAAACAATTCGGTTTTTAGCTCTTGGATAGAGGCGCGGAAATAGCTATAGGATACTCGATATGACTCAGCGTCAGGTATATTCATCTTGATCATTTTTTTTCACCTGATGGTTAAGGTCGATAAGATGGTAGGCATTAAATTTATTCCCTGCCAGTACCGTGAGATCTTTGAAGCCTTTATATCTCAAAAGATTACTGGGGGCTCTTGGGCAGAGGCTCATGAAAATTGATAAATTATATAGCCGCGAAGATGTGCATCTTGAGTGATACTGCTCTAGTTGTAAGCGCAAAGTTTGTTTAATTCTATCTTTTTCCTGACGTTTTTAGAATCATAGTTCCAGCTGGCTCCTTGCAAAGACAATGTAAGGTATTTGAGAGACTCTAAGTAAGCTGCCCGTTCTGCTCCATACTTTGTAGGACTTTGGGTAGATGAGACTCGTTTCCTTCAAGTTGACTTTAGACCAAGAAAACACCGTTAACATTAAAGGTTGTGAATGACTGCCCTGTGATCCCTTGATCAGCCAAACAAGTGTATAGGCCATCGGCATAAGCTAGCTTTTTTATTTTGAGAACAATGCTGACGGCTGGAACATTATTCCGAGGTCTGTTCAGTAAGGGTTCTAGTGCCAGCACAAAGAGGTTTAAAGAGGCTTTTTCTGCTAACAAATGCTCTCATATCAAAGGGACCTGAGAAAGACCGGTTAACGTATAGTCGACAGACCTTCTGGGAGGATCTTCTCTCCAGAAACCCACGAAATCTTCCCGGTTCTCCTATGGATCAACAATCCTTCAAGGATGAGCGTTTAAGAAAGGCACAAGTTGCTTCAAAATTTCTTCCTTGAGAGATCTTGTTCCATTTTGGCACTAAAAAAAAATGTTTCTCAAAAAAATCTACAAAACCATGTCGTGTTTATATAGTAGTTGATAAACACACACAGAGGGGCTGGTAATAGTGGGAGCGAGATTGTCCAGAGTTACCAATAACAGCAGCAAAGGTATTGAGAGTGTGACCTAATTATTAATGGTAATAAGTATCTGAAAACCAATAAAGAAAATATCAATTCCAGAAATATAAAGCTTAGATAAAGAAAAGAGAAAAAAATAGAAGAGTGAAAGGTGAGGCCTTTTATAGCCATCACAAAGAAGTGGAGAAAGCCTCCTCAGGCCCGAGATTGCCATGAGGACTTTCATTTGAAGAGGAGCCATCGTTGTCGGGTAATCCTGGCTTAGTGACACGTGAATAGAGTGTCGCATCAAGACACTTCAAGTTATCTATGTCCAAAACTGGGACAACCACACATGAATAATATATATATATATCCTTTATGCATTCAATCGATGACGAAGGAACACATCAAAGACGCCAGCACCAAAGGCAAAAGTCGATCAACAGGCAAAAGCGGAACAGCCTGATGGAACAGTTCAGCAGGTCTGAGGTGAAACACACGAGGCCGCGCCAGAGTAGCGGATGCAACGAAGAGGAAAACTTTACGCACTGTAAACCGTATCATACTCAGCTCAAACCCTCATTGCTCAGCTGCTTTGATTTGAGCTACTGCAGCGAAGAAAAGGCACCGAAAAATGCCCCACTTTCCTTTGTCGGGTTTCGTAATCTATTTATAGTCATGTACGCTCTGCGGAATCTACAAGGGATTCTGCAGTTTGCTAAAATGTTGGACTTGAAACTGATGTACCTTGAGATTGTTTATTTTTGGACAGAGGCTTTTTGGCGCAGTAAAAATCTGAGATTTGTGCTTTACTTCACCATTTCCCTCACAGTAGCGGTAAATGTCGCTGTAGTCATTGAAAAAATGGCAGTATTCCATGCAAAGAGAACGAAATCGAAGGATCGACTAGAATTTATTTGGAGACGAGCATTTACTTTTCATTCGATGAATCTTGTGTGGGTTTTCTCGCTTGCCAACTATATAGTTTATTTCCATATATCTAGCCCAGTTATCGGAACCACCTGCGAAGTTGGCTCCATCATAGTGATCTTCAAAATAGTGTCATACATGCTGACAAACAAACAATTGAGAAGCCTTTTCTGTAAAGAATTGGATAGCCCAGACTCACAGGATACTTTCCAGCCCGAGTACTACCACGAAATGCGGTATCCCCGAAACCTCACGCTAGGCAGTATGTACTACTTTGTTTTGGCTCCCACTTTGGTTTACCAGCCCGTGTACCCACGTCTTTCTCATAGGCCAATCGACAGGAAAAGAGTAATTTTCAAGTTGTTGGAAATGGGTACACTTTATGGATACATCACGCACTTGCATCAAACGCAGGCTATCCCGATTTTCCACTCTTTGCTTCAGCATATGGAGAGCGGTTCCACTGCCTCTCTTATGCCTTGGATAGAGCTTCTAGTACAACTGGGAAGCACCTCTTTGCTTATCTGGATTTTGGCAGACTATCTGTTCTTCCACGATCTTCTCAATCTGCTGGCAGACATTACAAAGTTTGGCGATAGACAGTTTTACGGGCAATGGTGGAACTCTACATCAATAAAGGAGTACTGGCGGCTCTGGAACATGCCCACCACCATTTTTTTCAAAAGGCACTTTATAGGACCTTTGCGCAGAAAAGGTTGGTCTTACACCTCCATTATGATTTTCATCTTTCTCATAAGTGCGTTGGTCGAAGAGTTGGTTGTGGGAGTTCCCACTCACAACCTGATGGGGATTAGCTTTATATTCATGTGTGTGCAACTTCCTCTTATATTGGCTTCAGATAGTTTGCAAGAGAAGAAGGATACCTCTGACGTGAGCATCCTCAGCAACTGCATGTTCTGGGCGAGCTTTTACATGGGTCATCCCTTTTGCATTCTATTATACTACTTTGCGTGGTGTATCAGGAATGATTATTTTTATTAGGCCACCTTTTCGGAGGCGTATATACATGATAGAAGAAGAATGACTTCTATTTATGTACCGGGATGTTATTTCTCATTTGTCACATTTTCGAGAGAGCATACATTTGCAGGCATTGGGGTAACTTGTATGCTTATAATGCGAATGAGGTCCTGATTGAAATTTTGTCGCAGGTATATGGAGAGTTAGCAAACTTTCTAGATCAAGCCATCCAATCATTCGTACATGAATGTGCATTTTGGTACTTTATATATCCTTCATCCGTTTGATGGAGTCCGGTAATAAGCATAATACCTATAGTCTTTTGTCTCGTGTAAAAAATAAGCATTCTGCCAGGAAGATTTGAGAATACGGAGAAAGCTGGAAAAGAAAAAAAGGTCGTCTAATTGGCTTTCACATCTCTGGATTCTCATGTTCCATTGGCAACGAAGGGTATGCTTAAGGAAAGAATTAAGACTGAACCACCAGACTGAGCTCATTTATTCAGCTAGAATGGTTAAATTGAAGGACACATACTGATTTGTACTTATTATCGTACGAGTTATGTGTGCTCTACTCATCTTCGTATCACTGCAGCATTGCGCTTGACACAAACAAGTCTTGAGCGACGGTAAAAGCTTCTCAACGAGCACTGACCATATTATAAAGACCTACGACGATCCCGGGACAGAATTTGAATGCTCAACATCTATTGTCACATTTTCAAGTGTCATGGGTCACCAAGAAACGGACTCAACGAAAAAGAGAGATATCTGATCTGTCTTTCCCTTCTGCACACGACAAGAGAGGCTGTCGTCGAGAAGATTTGGTCATTCAACCACCGAAAATATAGTCAAAGGAGGAACTGAAGCAAAGAAGCATCACTGGAATTGCAGTGATCTCTTATCACCATAATGGGAGCTGGGCCCATAAAAGCAGGCCCGTCCTATCAGAATATCTTCTTTCATCAAAGGAATCCGATACAACATATTCTTTGGGGTTTCGTTGAATGAGATTCGTCAAAGGATTCTTTTTCTTATCACTCCACACATTTCGAATGCCTGATTGGTATGAGAATTAGGCATTCGGATGCACCATCTGATAACCCATTCGAGAGGGCCAGATTCGCAGGAGGGTGTGGAGTTTACGAGTTTAAAGAGAGAGCAAAAGAAGGCTTGTCTTCTTGGGAAAGAGATTGAATTACGCAGACGGCTGTATACTACTGAGAAGCTTAAAGAGCTAGAGATGAGGGCACAAGATACATTCACCGAGTCTTTCTTCTGGTCATTTCCGTCTCCAGAATCACATTCATGCCATGCGACCAATAGTTGCATCACTCTATGTAGAGAAGACTGAGCATTACTATCGACTAGTTATTGGTCCAATTGGCACTGGCTAGAATAAAATCAGAGGCAATAGAGGCCGCATGTGGGAGATATGCAACGCTCACACCCGTACACCTTAACAGATCCAAGCTCCTACTCATACCATAATATGAGCAGTAAATATGGTAGACAATGATGTCTAGTTGCGACGAAAAGTATGGAAGGGGGATACGCCTTCAAAATATAACATCGATTACCTACTAGATCCTACATAGCAGAGAAAAACAAAGCATATTTCGGTTGGTCTCCAACTTTTTTCCCGATCAGCTAGTACTTTTCCAACTGCTGATTCTCGGTTTCTCTTCCCTCGACTGAATAACATCTTTCTATCACGGACAACTCATGAAGCTGCAAACCGAGCCACGTGTTCATTGAGTTCACGACACACGAAGGATCAGACCAAACTTTGAAAGGCTGAAACCCTATTGGTATATTTTCAAAGGGCAGTGGATCATCACGAGGAGGTGCACAACGAGACATAAATTCAACTAAGGCAATTTTCTCTTTATTCACGGCAAGCTAAGTCCTGATTGAGAAGATACGGCGAAAGCCTTCGGCTTCCACCCTATCGCTAATTTCCAATAAGGTGAGTGATAAAATTGATGCATCTTTTGCTTGATACTGCATTGACATCAATGTACTTAATCAACTCAATTGATGGTAAAAGCATGCTTGACTGAAGCAAAGGTGTAGTTTTGAATTCGCAGATCGGAGTTTCTGAACAGCAGGATGAGGAATGGGTTTCAAGCTGGGCTCATAGGAGCCTGGTTTGTTCAGTCACCTTGAACCGCCCATTTTCATTGAGAGAACCGCGACATAACAGCATTCCTGCAGACAAAACAGACAGCTGCGAGGGCTTTCCCTAGGAGTCAAAGCAGCAATCAAATTTCTGAATCGAGAAGCCCTTAGCATCTGAGTTGTTGTAAGAGGTAGGTGTCTTTCTCTCCGGAACATTTAGAAAGTGAATCTTTCTAAACATACAGCATCAGCAGTACATATATGTGAGGGGGTGGTGGTTCCTCATCGGCTACATGCGATTGATCTGACAATACACTCGATTGATGTGGAGTATACAGATCAAGACGTTAATAAGGGACATATTTAGAAGGGAGAAAAAGGTTATCTTGGTTTGGAGCCGTCTCTGTCTCTATCATGAAGTTGATTGCTTCGTTTGGTTAAAGTGAGATAGACGGGAGATTCACGTTTTCGCTATCTACGTAATGCTCGCTATATATGTCCCGCAAAGATTCAGACATTACCCGTCAATATAGACAGTTGTGGCTGAAGAGGAAACCTCAAGGGAACTGAGTGCAAAAAGAACTGATGCCCGTAATACACCGTTTTGTTTGAAAAATTATAAGCTCGTAAGCTTACGCTTCGTCGCAAAGGGACCTATCGATCGCATTTATCATCCTTTCAGCAATTAGCAGCCGCCTTGTAAAAATCAACGTAATCAATTACCCATAACAAGACTCTACACCTTCCTAACGACCCAAATACTTGATCTCAAAGGTCCTCACAAGGTTAAACCCAATAAAGGCGAAAGCAGCAGCTAGCTCGAATCCAACGTCTCCACCAAAATCGCCGATTTGGCGAGCAACAACACCTACATACCAAACCTGGCAAATACCTATAGCTACACCGGCAGCACCACAGCAGAAGGCAAAACACCCTGCCACTCCAACTGGTATTTTAGACTTGTCCTGGTAAGTTTCTGGATCATAGCCAGAAAACCCCTTTCTGTAAATGAAGTGCTCGGAATATGAAATGGCTTGGTAGATTGCCAGGTAGTATCCTATCAGGTTCATGAAATTGTTCATCACCTGCTCAAACTCGTAGTATGCAGGAATGCAAATCGCAAGAGTGATGAGGTTACCAGCAACGGTCCAGAACACTCTGGGGACTTTTGCGAATGGAGACCAGAAGCTCTGCGCGCTCAAAGCAATGGAGTACATATTGGGGATGTTGTTAGCCACCGTTGAAAGACTTAGTAAAACCATGCAGAACTGTCCAAATCCACCCAGTGAGTTTTCAACGAGAACACCATACAAGAGTCCACCAACAGAGTTGCTCGCGTATAGTTCGGCCCATCTCTCGTCAGTACTGATACCAGTCGCACAGGCTGCTCCCAAAATAAAGGTAAACACCAGCGGGAAATATAATCCAGCAAAAACTCCAAAGAAAATCTTATAAGGGTTAGAGTCTTTCCTCATGTATACTGTGTAGTCAGCAGCAAAGGTGGTCCATCCGGTTGCGTAACCAAAAACGGCTCCTCCAAAGGATAAAACGTTTCCTGCGGTTGTTGCACCACTTTGCATTGTTCCAAAGGAGAAATTGCCTGAAATTCTCATCCGGGCAATGATGACTATGAAAACCACCATATTAGGAATCCAACTCCACTTTGCATAAGCATGAATAACCTTGTAACCGAAAAAGGAAATGAGAATAGTCAGCACTACTAAAATCAAGCACCCGCCCCATGGAGGGAGCGTGCCATTATTGACTATAGTCAAACACTGAGCTGATGCCATAATGTTAACAGCACCCCATCCCACGCAAGCTATACAGTTTATAAACGCAAAGACCCTCATTGCATAGTCTCCTACAAGAAAACGGGACATTATCAATTGCCTCAAGCCAAATTTCGCACCAAAGATGGAGAAGAATCCAACCGCAAAAGTGCCCAGTGCGGTGAAGAACAAAATCGTCAGCACCGCAGTCCAAAAATCTAACCCAAATACAGTAATACTCAAAGCTCCAAGACCATAAGTAGCAATGACCAAGTTGGCAGAAAGCCACATCGAACCTGCTTCGTAAATAGACGTGGACACTTTCTCTTCATCAGGCACTCTTTCAATACCTCTCGTTTCTGCCTTTAGAGTAGAAGAAATGCGATCAACCCATGACAGTCCCACGGGAGTTGAGTCGCCCTTTTCATACGTCACACCGTCATCCACAACGTATTCCCTCTCACTCTTTGACAATTCGGAAGATGTTCGTTTTTCAACGTCGTTATTGACCTTCATTGCCTTGTAATTGCTGGTCGATACGGCCGTTTATAAACCGACTTACTCCGAACGTCAAGCACCAGACATCCAAGACATGCCAAGTAAGGGCGAAAAAAAGAAAAACACTGCATAATCGTGCATATGCTTGCAGGTCTCTTTATAAAAAACGGGCTTTTCTTTCCATTTCCGCTTCACTTTGGCCCCATTTTGAACTGCTATTTGCACAATCTCTGCTTGATCAATTTAGTGCGCTGAAAATATAAGGTGGTTGCTGAATCTTCACTCCCCCACTTGACCACATGCACGAGTAAACTTTGTCTGGGCAATGTAATGTAGACGATACTACCATCCGCGGAGATCCCGAAGGGTCTTATAGGTAACCTCGGCGTTCTGCGATGAGCACTTGTTCGGCAAAGGCCGGCGGTGTATCTCTATTGACCTACGCATCCTTGCGACGGTCTTTGATCGCCAGCTGACTTGGTTTAGGCCGTGTTTCTCTGAGATTACTTTCTCAAGCTTTGAGAGTCAACATTCGGCTACTACAATAATCTCGAGAGTACTGATCACCTTCCTTGAGTGTCATCAACAGATAGACTAGAGATGCCCAGCTTAGTCAACGCTGCAAGAGGAGCCCAGGTCTCGCCCGATACCTAAAATGAATTGTTTTTGAATGCAGAATAACGTGGACGTTATAGTCACCTTGGGAGAATATTGGAGAATACAAAGATGTCAATGCGACAACTTCTACTGTGGCAGATGAGAATCCATCTTGGTGAGATGTATGTCGAGGCTTGGCACTTGGCAAAATAACAGCGCATCTTGGCGGCAAAGATACTCCAACCTAGTTCAAAGGCGTTGCTCTCAGCATGACTATCCACTACAAATATGGCTCTTGAATCAATGACACCTATTGTCATAGAAGCCTTTAGTAGACGAGCCTATTCAAAGGAACATTCTGAAACCATTCTTGTCAGAAGAAAGTACTCTCTTCATACTTTTAGGTGTATCAAAGGCCCTCACCCTACATTTATAGATTCCAGTATCATAGGTTCCATGCATATGCACCAAGCCATATATATGAAATCACGTTCTGGCGCGCTCCTCTCTTCTCTTTTTGCGCTCCATCTTTGAAATCTCTTGTAAATCGTCCTCGCTAGGCTCGTAGATGTGCCATACCGTGTAATGAGGCAGACCACCCACCCTGAACCCCATCGCCTTTGCCAATTTGCCAAAGGCTTCAGTCTCTGCATGGTTTCGAAACGTAAAAGCCGGAAACATAGCTCCCTGTCTAAACCCCTTTGCCTTTGACAGAATGCTCACGCCGCCAACTCCGTCGAGATCCAGAACTTCATTCCGGTCACCGCCTTCCTCATTTCGTATATAAGCTAGATGCACTCTGTAGGTTGGATACTCTGCGTAACCCTCCACTATAACGTCGTCTTCTGGAAGTGTTGAAGCCAGCTCCAGGGCCATATCGCTCTCTTGCCACGAGTTCAAGTCGTACGGCTGTTCACGTCCCAGAAACGTGGGGAGCGGTCTCCACACGTTGGGCACTACGATATCATAGTCAAACTTCATCAAGTCCTGCATAATCGTTGGAGAGGACATCTCGATATCAACATCTCTCCAGTAGACCCAAGAGTGGTAGGGTTTCAAAGCATTGGATAGAAGCCAATTTCGAGCCCGACCCATCAGTTTCCGTCTTATACCTTGAATTTTAACGTCGTGCCGGTCTGAAAACCCCTGTCCAATCACCTGACCAAAGTCTTTTTTGAAAATTTGAACACTGCGGAAAGGTTTGGTATACTCTGAGTGATATGGCGGAGAAAATCCCTCCTCAACTTTGTCCAAGTACTCTTGATCCATGTACTGCAGGTACAAATCTGAAGTACCGAAAATATTACGTTCGCCCTTGCTCTTCGTTTGCTCATCCAATCTCGCAGCCAGAGTACCGTTCTGCAAAAACATGCTATACTCGAAAAGCGACTCGAGGGTTTTGTCGTCAGAGGAGCAATCGCTCACCAAAAATGCTAGATCAATCAACGCATGCTTATACGTCATGCCCATAAGATTACGGAACATGAGCGGCAACACTTTTTCCGCGTTTCTCAGCGGTACACATAAAAGTACAATCTCGTCTTTGTCATTCCCATCGGGGGACCCTTGGTATTCATTCAAATCGTATATGTCAACCGTGTTGTGGTAATACTGTTCCACCTCCTGATCAAGGACCTTGTCTTCGGAGACTGGCTCCGGAGGCTCCTCCACTTTGGAAGGGAGAAGAAATCTTATGGTGAAAAATAGCGCTAGAGCTCCTATCACCAATCGAATAATGACGGGTTTTCGGTTAGTGGATCTCGGCCGAAGCGATCCTCCTCTGTATTGTTAGGTGTGTCTGAGCGAATACTCACAATGGCAGGTCCGTTTTCTTGTGGGAGAATTCGGCCATGTGGTGTAATTTGGAAACAATAGCCCCATCCTTACACAAATTCCATCAAGCATGCATCTCCTCCGCCAATATGCTTTGAAAGACTAAAAGGACCAGTCTTTCAAGGAATTAATAGTTGTGTGAGGCCAACTCAGGGCGAAAGGCCAAACTTCAGCTTATGTTGACGATGAAGGCGAGCAATACAGTATGTGTACACTACTGTGAGTTCATATTGTTTTTTGTTGTATAAGAAGCCTGGCTCGAACACGTTCTGATCTGACCTGTTCGATTTGGTCTGTGTTCTGTTTTTGCAGCTCCTGTTATGTTCTTGAAAAAAGTCTTCTTATTCCGACCCCGTGTTCTAGAACGCGCTCTGACGCACCTCAAATGTGTATATGGAATATGGCTGATTATGTCTAGTTGCGACTAAAGTATAGGATCAGTTTTTCGAAAAGCAGGAACTAAATGAGAAAACGTAATATCCAATTTGTGTCTTGAATACAAGTCATCGGGTACATTTCTCAACCTGTAATCGCAGTCTCCTTACCTTCAATTGTGGCCATCTTTTTCTAATGGACAACAAGATCAGTCAACGCTCAAGGGAAAAACTCTGGATTACACCCGAAAGACCCACCACGGTCCCGGGACAAACTCAGAATGCACAAGGACTATAGTATTTCAATAATCCATCAAGAAATAGAGGATGCGCAACGAGACGAACCGTCGCCTTGGATGATTGAGCGAGGCTCTCAGTTGAAAAGGTCCCTCATATTTCAATAACATACGGCAAAATACATCTTTTGCTTGATACGGCAGTACTTTTATGTCAGCATAGCAGTAAGTATCTACAACATTACTAACGTCAAAACAGCATCATACTATAAATCCAGTTAGTCACTCCGTAAAAATCGGATGGAAGGAGTAATGGTACAACACCACCTTCCACGGAAGTAAGAATGGCGGAAATAGTCAGCTTCCTTGAAGGGATGATAATGAGCATAGTCTCCCTTCGGCATAAGACCAATACATCATGCAGTAGACCATGCATATGCACTGCAATGTATGAGGAGTAGACAGTCGCAAACCAGACCGCTCCACAGGCCACTGAGGCCTGGGTTCATACAACCCATGAACCCGAGTCTCCTCCGTATTAATTTAGTTCGACAACAATAGGTTGACGCCGAAGTTCTGACACAGGGAACTCTGGCAGGCACGCTGCATATGCAGTAATTTAGGACCAAGTCAGAATTAATGACTCGCCGCCCATGAAATAGAATCTGGACCAATATTATTGGTTCCAAATAACGTCTCATGCATAGAATTGCATAACGGAGCTAAAATTGGCAGCTCGGCAACTTGGTAGTATATAATTGGAGTTGTGCCAACTTATTGGGGGACACACACAATATGAAGAGAAAAGAGAGAATGATGAACTCATTCACAAACAATTAACATTCTTGCTATAAATCCAAGTATGACTAACAATGATATCATCAGTCGCGATACGATCCTAGGCGACGTTGGCGAATTTAACTTCCCACGTCAAGATTTTATCATCATAAAAGTCTTCTTATGAAAGAAAGGGTTCTTCTTGAAACCACATCCTCTAGGACTCTCGTCAACTGCGTCAAAAAGCGACCACGTCTTGTATAAAGCTGATGGCGTTGCCGGTGTTCGCCGCGCTCTGCCTTCTATCCCAACAAGAAAAGCTACACGTTTTCAAGCTGGTGACTTCTTCGGATCCGCTGTGCTAGCGTCAGAAACTTTGCAAGTATTTTTCTTTTTCTACGTAGCAGCGACGGAAGGTCGAAGCTGTATACTACCATCCCGGGGAAAAGCTTAACATTTAAGCTTGAGGAGGTGTGACCGCTTGTAGACGTGTTTAGAGAAATGTAAACCGAGCTATGAGCAGCAGAGATGATTTAAGGAAACAGGCGATGAAGGAAGAAGCAACGAGCATCAAAGGCGGGATGATGTCTTCTGAGCGTGGCCATTGAGCATTAAATGTATGTATGTGAGAGAGAGATTGCTGGGCCTGTTCGACTCATTCGATCTTATCGAAATACATCACACATTGGGGTAATCGGGAAGAGGTAAAACGGGACAGCGTCGAAAGAAGACGATAGATTTCTGTTTTTTAATCTTTCCCGAAATATCTGCCCCTCACGCTCAGCCAATGGTCTCTTTCGGGCTGGGAAATTAATGGAGGATGAGGAGAAGCTGTGCCAGCCGAAGAAGGGAGATGAGAGGGTTCCCCTTCAGTCCCGATGGAGTGTTACAGCTTCAATGACGAGAAGAAGCCGCGCCAGCTTGAACGAATGCCAGGTTTGTTGCTTTTAACGGCTTCTTTGATATTTGTCGATTAGCTACCGCCTTGGATGAGATCGTTTGCATTCAACTTATAAATACGCAAGATGACCAGTGGCCATGTTGAGAACTAGTCAACGGAATGGTACAGAGAGTGATTGCTTATCAATTTTGCAGCGAGTGAACATAGAGGAAGGGGTAAAGCGATACACCGGGGCACCATTTATGTATTTTCTCGCTCCCTTGATTTTAGCTCCTACGCTGACGCTTCGTTGCAACGCTTCGCAATAAATTTTCAATCTCCATCTATACACTCGACTTGAGACCGGTATCCCCGGGACAGAACCAAAGATTCTGCAAAGTATCCCATACACCACGTGCAATTTCAAGCGCAGCTTTTTCCTCGCTGGCATGTCCCTCGATGTAAACTTTGAGCTTCGGCTCCGTTCCAGATCCTCTAACTGTAAACCTCGCACTGCCTGTTTTATCGTGAACCTCTGCGGTTATCATCTGGGATGCCGGATCCACAGGAAGTACCGGAACGTTATCAGAGGTAGAGGAGTCATACCCAATCGTCAGATCTCTCCAGGAATCAACCACATATGTTCCTAGACGCTCCCAATTCTTTCTAATACGAGTCTCAAAGATCTCGTCAGTTATCTCAAGCCGTGGAACGGTATAGTACCCATTACACTGCTTAAAATACCCGTAAAGAGAGAAGCACTCGTGCAACTTTCCCATAAGCGTCATGCCCTGTCTTCTGAGGCTTGCGTACATCTGAAGAAACACAACAAGTGCAGAAACACCATCCTTGTCATGAACAATAGGAAACATGTAACCAAGAGCTTCTTCATAGGCAAACGGCACACTTTGTCCCTCTTTCTCTAACTGTATAGCCTTGTTGCCTATCCATTTGAACCCAGTAAGGGTTTCCTCAAAATGGAAACCTCGCACTTTTGCCATCTGCTTAATCATTTGAGAAGAAACAGTTGAGTTGACTAGACACGTCTTTGAGAGGTTAACCGTGTTGGAGATGACGTAGTCTGCGAAAAGTACACCAATCTCGTTCCCGCTCAGTTGGATCCATGTTCCATCGTGCTTTGTAGCACATGAAAACCTATCAGCGTCTGGATCGTTCGCCACAACAAGTTCTGCTCCTTCGGAGTCCGCCGTAGCCATAGCCATATCCAGAGCGCCCTTTTCTTCAGGGTTTGGAAATGCGACAGTGGGGAAATCAGGATTTGGCTCAGCCTGTTGATCTACCACTAAAGCCTTGGTGTATCCACAAGCTTCTAGAACCTTCAAAACAGGCTCCTTCCCAACACCGTGGATAGGCGTATACACAACAGTCTCGGTGGGCATAGGATGGCGAAATAAGTTCTCAACAACCGTATCTATATACTTTGCCAGCACTTTTTCACGACACTCAATAAGCGAGCCGCTAGATCTGGCACTCTCAAGTAATGCTTTGGTTTCCCAGGAACCTGGGAGAGGGTTCAGATTGTGCAATATCGCATCCTGGATAGCAGAATCATGCGGAGGAATAATCTGGCACCCATTGCCCCAGTACACTTTGTATCCGTTATCGGCTGCCGGATTATGGGAGGCCGTAATCATAACTCCCCCGGAACATCCGTATGAGTCGATAGCAAAAGGCACAAGAGGTGTATGGACATATGCAGTAGAGTTCAATTGACCGAGATAGTAAACTTTGATTCCTTTCAAGATGAAAGCTACGGCAGCTAGTTCTGCAAACCGTTCGGAATTATGTCTGTGATCGTGGCCAATAACCACAGATCCATTTACAGCAGAGGCCTTTATATAAGCCGCAAGTCCCTGTGATGCCTGAAGAACGGTAACATCATTCATACGGGTGAATCCAGCTTCCATACGAGCTCGTAGTCCGGCTGTGCCGAAACCCATACGGCTGTTGAGTCTCTTTTCGAGTTCACAGAGGTTATTTTCTTTGATCAATTGGCTTATTTCACTTCTAGTGACGGGATTCTCAATGTTAGGTTAGTTGATCCCTCGCTACTTACAACGTCCAGCGAAAGCCATAGTTCGATAAGAGATTCTAGGCTCATGGTAAAGGGTCCGGTTACCACACGACCAAACCTTACACTTAAACCTTAAAGAGGGGGGGTATATAAAGGAGAGCAGAGATGCAGCAATGTGATGACTCTTGCATCAAATTTTAGGAAAGGCACTGAAATGCTTAGACGGAACGCAAAGTTCAATCCGTTCGTCGGCGAGGCCAGACGAGAGGCGAACACGTTGCTTAGATATGGGCTGCTGATGGGTGCGTTTGTAGGATGGATATATATCCCCATGAGATACAATAGGGCTAAAATTGGGTCACATCCGAACCAGGTTTAGTGATTGTGTTGAAAATGTATGACAAATGATGATTTGTTTTGTTGTGAAGTCGTGAGTATTTCAGTTAGTAGTTGGACGGTATGAAGATTAAGTCGAATTGAGTAGACTTTATGATTCTCATGGGTCAGAGCTTTACTGATTGTAGTCTCGTGAGTGTATCCTATTTTGCAGTCTGTCAAGGATGTCCTTCAGAAGTATCCAATACACAGTGTGCTAAATGAGTCAGGTCTGGGAAACAGTCCGCTTTTTGTTTGACGACAACAATTCCTCGTGAGCAACAGCCTGAATAAGCCAAGACATCTACAGAAGTGCAGAGCGCCTGATATTTTCCTACTTCAGTACTTCATGCACTGACGCTTCAATAAGTGGGACTTGCGTCGAGTCGGCCTAATTGATGGGTATATCGCAAAACTCACACAATTGGTCGTGATATCGTTGAGTCTTCTCGACTTTACTTTGGTGCTGTTGACAAAATCTCATGGAAAACAATCTTCAAATGCTCGATGCGATTAACCATCTCAAGGCGTGCTTCAAGCTCAATTCAACGTTTAAGCTCTCTATGTTTTATTGGATTTCAAAACAGCAGCAATTGAGCCATACTTATCTTTTAATGGCTTTCGAGACAACCGTAATCGACCCAACCTCTCTGTTATAGGCTCGACAACATTGCGCCACCTTTTCAAAATCATTTCTACTACTCACATCCCAATCAAGGCTGCCTTAGAGGAGGGAATTGTCTCGATAATCCCTCATCTTCTACACGGGGAGAAACATGCGATGGTCTAGATCGAGAACCTGGAAAAAGTTAGACTTTTCCACGCATATGCACCCTAAAATCATTTCAGTCTAGGCTGATGCAGAAGGACTCTATTAACAAACTTTATATATAAATTTTCTTGCTTTTTTGACGCACCCACAGGGCCGTACTCACCTCAAGTCAGAATAACAGCGCTACTTTTGGATGCAAAACAAAAAAAAATCGCTTAGGTCATTATACTGCCACTTTTTTGATTTTACCGCTCCGCATGATTGATCCCGAACCGGATAAACCAGGGAATAGGTAATTTTACATTCGGATCTATTTTTAATCACCGATCTTGTGGCGAAGTAAAAGCGCTATTTTTTTAGCCCCTCCTGCATGATTGATATGCGCCTTCATGTACGAAGCCGAGATGGTTCAAGGAAGTATTGTCGTATAAGCAAATCAGCCCTGCCGAGAGAATTTACAAAATCATCATCTTCTAATAGTGATAGAGCCTCATGTTGATAGATTAGCTTACGACTTTGGCGGACTTTGGCGGACTTTGGCGCCTTAAACGCATACTATAAAAGAGCTCCTCGACAAAAGCTACCAAAGCTTCACTCTACCCAGCTACAGCCATCTTGGTGTCTATAAATTAAGTATATATTTGGTATAAATATCAAAAGGGGGGACCAGCCACCCTAACGAGATGCTTTGAGAAATGATTACGATAGTCTGAGGCAAAAGTTCTTGATTTCTCAAACTGTTGCTGAATTTGCACTCTTGCTTTATATTCTTGTTCAAACTTCTTCTGTTGTCTGTGCATTTCCCTCACTTCTTTAAACTCTTCCGGCTTTCTCTTTTCGCCATGGCTTTGCGTGGCCACATGAGCGTTCAGGTGGTTAAGAGTGCCGTAGGCCTTTGTGCAGCTGATAAAGTTGCACTTGTACATGCGTTCAATTTCGTCTCGCTTTCTTCTTTGTCTCTTTCTCTTTGGTGGGGGCGGAGCATCGTCACAAAGCAGACTATACACCGACAATGTAGCTGGTTTCGGTTTCGAGTTCGCAACCGGTGCGGGTAGATTTCTTGACTCCATAACGACACTCGTGATGTGAGAATCTCTCTACGTTTTATACAGCACCTATAACTCAATGCACGAGAAACCTACAGGACATGAAATCATCTTTCTTGCATAAAGGTGCATAGCTGTGCGTAAAAGAGCATGCAGGTGTATCTCGCAAGGCAGTGAGATGGTGAGCATCGGGAAATTGGTCAGCTGCATACATAGTATGACTCTTTCTTGAAGAGTATCATATTTCCCCCCATATCTATGGTGAGAGATTTAACCGTTTTCCTCAATAAATCTATGAATGATCTAGAACGCTAGGCCGAGCTGCAATGTAGCCGCTTAGCCGACATAGTATTACATAATAACACGAGTGCATGAAGTTCGATCTCGAATGTACCGCCAGGTATATTCTTGAAGGCTTTTTAAGTCTTGACGCTTTCCCTTCAATCACTGATGATTGAGTAGAGAGCTGAACTGGAATAGAAAAACTATCAAGGGAAACGCATAAGGGAAACGCATAAGAGAAACGTTGCATCTAGCTCGCATGTACGATAACGCATGTAATGAAAAATGCAACGGGGAAAATCTACGTCCAACCTCTTGAGGCTTGCGCATAAGGCGGTTGACTGCAGACCTAAAGCTTATGATGGAAGAGAGTTGGTATATTTCAAATCTTGATGAATGATCCCACTCAAGCAACGAGATTCGGGGCTTTCAACAACATAGCACTTTGGCCTCACCGGATAATGTTCATATTTATGCATTCGTTAAGGTCCCGGGAAACTTGGCTCAAGATTTCATCTAGCGTAGACGGATCATAGGGACAAAGAGGAGGGACTGAGGCTTTTAACGGAATGTGAAATGGCTCCACCAAAGGAATGTGGTATCCTCAAGCTGCGCACACCAGAAGCCCCCCATCTATTGAGAGAGTAGCGATATGAATTGAAGCTCTACACTGCATGCGCAAACTCAAACTTGACATTTGGACACATAGATAAAACGACAGAGGACAGACAATTGTGGTTTGACGGACTACAGACTACCAGCGATCCTCTTCATGAGTGATTCTCTTTTTTGCGACAATTCACTCACAGGAAACCGCCCAGAGAATGGAATAGCATATTGCAACCAGACATCCTTGACTATCTACAGAGCAGAAATCAGACAGCTATAAGTACTTGTTTCCACTCACTCAACGTATTAGCTGCCCATGCAGGACTCAGATGTATGGGGCACAGAGACATTCTCTGATAATGCCTGTGGTCTCTGGGTTTACTCAAGCTCACTCAAGGACAGACCGTGGCCACTCAACAACTAGATGAAAATTGAATGAATTCCCCATCTAGCACTTGTGACCAAAATCGATAGCTCACCAAATAACTACACACTATCCTGAATCACACTTCCGCTCTTCGCTTCAGACTCTTTCGGCATGAGCTACTCCAGGGTAACCACCTGCAGACGCACGTTGCCGGAAGAGGTTTTTCCGATAT
Source organism: Citeromyces hawaiiensis (assembly GCA_030567395.1). Taxonomy (NCBI): domain Eukaryota; kingdom Fungi; phylum Ascomycota; class Pichiomycetes; order Pichiales; family Pichiaceae; genus Citeromyces; species Citeromyces hawaiiensis. Next base: position 34,609 of record JAJLSF010000359.1, read on the forward strand.
ACACAGAAAAATCTCGTGAGGCTGCACCACCGCACACCACATATTCGCGAAGCTGCCGGTACGAAATCAGCTGAGATCACCACCTGACGCGATGAGTTAGGGTTAATTGGAGAGTACAAAGCGGTGTAAATGTAGAGGTTGTACTAAGAAGCTAAATTTCAACTTTGGCGCAATTTTCCCTCGTTTCAAGAAATTCTTTGCTTGCCAAAAAACGCATGTTCCCCCCACTGATGCGTTGCGTGGTGCGGTTCGTGTTCTGCCCAAAACCGCTGTATATAAAAAGCGATGCATCCGTACTTTGGACACCGCTTAACGCAAATCTTGTTGCGAAATACCTTAGCTATGTACACACCAAGACAATCTACCCTCGGATGGCTCACCACTTTGGACGTTTCTGAAACTCCAAACAAGTCTTTCCGTCGTTCATCCATCATTGGAACCATCGGACCAAAGACCAACGACCCAGAGGTTCTGGTAAACCTCAGAAAGGCTGGTTTGAACGTTGTGAGAATGAACTTTTCTCACGGTTCTTACGAGTACCACCAAAGTGTCATTGACAATGCTCGTAAATCCGAGGAAATCTACCCCGGTCGTCCTCTGGCTATTGCTCTTGACACCAAAGGTCCAGAGATCAGAACAGGTACCACCACCAACAACGAGGACTACCCAATTCCTCCTAACCACCACATGACGTTTACCACCGACGACAAATACAAGACTTCGTCAGACGACAAGATCATGTTCATCGACTACAAGAACATCACCAAGGTTATCCAAAAGGGAAAGATCATCTACGTTGACGACGGTGTTCTTTCTTTTGAGGTTTTGGAAGTTGTTGACGACAAGACCTTGAAAGTGAGATCCAAGAACGCTGGTAAGATCTGCTCCCACAAGGGTGTCAACTTGCCCAACACCGATGTTGATCTGCCAGCTCTTTCTGAGAAGGATGTTGCCGATCTTAGATTCGGTGTCAAGAACGGTGTCAACATGGTTTTCGCATCTTTTATCCGTTCCGCCAACGACGTTTCGCAAATCCGTAAAGTTCTCGGTGAAGATGGTAAAGAGATCCAAATCATTGTCAAGATCGAGAACAGACAAGGTGTTAACAACTTTGACGAGATCCTTGCCCAAACTGACGGTGTCATGGTTGCCAGAGGTGACTTGGGTATTGAAATCCCAGCTCCAGAAGTTTTGATGGTTCAAAAACAGCTGATTGCCAAATGTAACTTGGCTGGTAAGCCAGTCATTTGTGCCACCCAGATGCTTGAGTCCATGACGTATAACCCAAGACCAACAAGAGCCGAGGTTTCCGATGTCGGTAACGCCATCTTGGACGGTGCTGACTGTGTCATGTTGTCTGGTGAAACCGCCAAGGGTAACTACCCAGTGGAGGCTGTTTCCATGATGCACGATACCGCTTTGATTGCCGAAAAGGCCATCTCTTATGGAACCACTTTCAACGAGATCAGAGACTTGTCTGTTCGTCCAGCTGAAACCGTTGAGACCATCGCCATGGCTGCTGTTTCTTCGCACTTTGAGCAAAACGCTGCTGCCATCATTGTGCTCTCCACCTCCGGTACTTCAGCTAGACTCATCTCCAAGTACAAGCCAAACTGCCCAATCATCATGGTTACCAGAAACAAGAAGGCTGCCAGATTCGCCCACTTGTACAGAGGTGTCTACCCATTTGTCTACGAGGACTCGATCGACAACGACTGGCAAGATGACGTTGAGAAGCGTCTGCAATTCGGAATCAAGTCTGGTGCTTCTCTCGGTCTCTTGACTAAGGGCGTTCCTATCGTTGCTGTCCAAGGTTGGTCCAAGGGTGTTGGTCACACCAACACTCTGCGTGTCCTTATCGCTTAATTACGTTTATAGATATGAAGAGCTGCAAAAGGGGCTTAAGTTATTTGAATCAGTGTAGAGACTGCGACTAAGCACAGCGAACAGGAGACTGTAGACTAACAATCCTGATACCTGTTACACACCGCGGATCAAGAAGACAATCGTAAAGTGCAACCGTAGTAGATGGTCAGAGCTATTCTAATTGATTTTTGGGTTTATTCGGCAGATAACCTGGAATAAATTAAGCTCGTTGTGACGCGAAAGAGAGATTCAATCACTAGAAGTTGCACAGAGGTTATATCGCAGTGGAACTAAGTGCGATAGCAAGAGCTTCGTCTAGAGGATGAACAAAAGTAAATTCTTGTTGTATTCGATTTCCTCTATCCTTCATTAAATAGTGGTCTTATATAGACTTTAGAAAAGGCGGAGAAGAAGGAAGAGCAACAGAGCTGAATCCTATTATTTAGGTTGTATGCTGCAGGAAAGCAGTAGAATAAAGAGAGGCATGCAAAATGCCCTCCATAGTATCATCTATTCCGATTAGAGTAACATATAACGCATTATTCCCAGAATACACCTCATCTTACGACTGCAATTTATCGAGACAGCACGAGAACTGATCATTTGGAGAGTGAGTATTACTATACTACTAACTAAATAGATTTATACCGTAAAGCCAGTCTGTGGTTCAACAATGTGGATCGGATTCATGAGCACGACGCCTGTTTCCATATATAAAGGAAGTGCAAAGCTACTTTATGTGAGAGAGCCAATCTGCTCCACTGCAGAATGCATTGCCTGCTACAGTAGACCGCATAGAAATTCCACAAGACAAGGGTAAGAGTCACCGCCCCAGTGACCGAAGGGTCTGAGGTTGCCGAATCTCCTGCGGGTGATATTGTATATCGAGTTATTATTGGTAGTGTTGTACTACAGAGATCTCCCACTCGGAAGAGCGGATAAGACCTTATGCTTGCAATTATATGCAAGGAAGACAAAGATCTACATAATGAGAGGCAACGTGCAGTATCAATCTATGATGTGATGGTGACCTTTGCAAGATAGACTCTGTTGAGCTCTAGACTTGAGCATTTGTTGGGTGAAGGAGGAAGTGGCAGCTGTCAGACACGGTAGGTATGAAAGGAGAGGTTTCCGTGCTTTAGAGAGAGCGGTAATTCGGAAGATGTGCAAATGGAAAACAATTTATAGTGAAGTGCTAGGACACACACGAAGAATATTGTCAATAAAGATGTACACTCACTTTACATCCATTTTCCCTGACAGATTGATATTGGAGCCTTATAGGTGACTCGAGAATTTCTGCTTTTTACATCAAGAGCCCCGTAATTTACCTCTTTCCTTGTATGAGTACCTTTAGGGAAACTGAAGCTGTCAGATGTATGATATAATTCTTTCGCACCTATATGAACATTCATGTATATAAGGGACATGAGGAGGTAAACATGGACCCTAACAATGTGAACCTAGATCTCGCACTTATGAAAGGCATTAGAACCAGAAGATGCTTGACGCTTGTATTGACAAGGAGTATAACTAGCCATGGTAATCTGTAAGTAGACACAGCTTATCAACGGTTCCCCCCCTTCCCCCCCAGGTACCCCAAAGCTAGTCGTGAGTTCCAACGCCTGTCAAATCCCGACAAAAGCACCTAAACCCGGTAACGAAATATTTTACATGAGTCTCTCAGGCAGTGGATAGATAAGGTCTTTGTAGCAACTTTTATCTACCCTCGGACCTCATGCGCGTACATGTCAGCGGACAGCTCCTCTTGAGGCACAGGGTTAACATCGGAGTCACCGTTCTTTCTTGTGGCACAGTAATTGTGGATGTAAGAATCTATTAGTTCTAACTGAAGAAGATATCTGTGATCTTTTGATGGAAAACTGGTGATTGACTGGATTTAAGCAAGTTCGTATTGAAGACGTATCCAAAGTTGTAGAAATTTGTTTGACAATTTTATGCAATTCAGCGGTCAATTTCTCTCCTATATACCAAGTCGTCTGCTACCTATTGAGCTTGCGATGTGGATGCGTGCATAGTCTAGACCATAGAATGAACTATCTAGTTGCAGGTCTGACCCAAAATAAAGCTGAGCTAAGCAGTCTAAGCTTGCAAGACGTGCTGATAGCTGTTGCCAAAACAGATTTATATTAGGACGTAACATTGCCCACGACGGTTCGGGTTGTTGATGTACAGCCACTAGCCTTGATATATCTGAAGCGACAATACCCCCCCTTCACGCTTCTCTCCCCACAGGCATATCTTGACCAACAAATTAGATGCGGGCTATATCAACGAGATTGACGTTTGCTAATAATCCCTTGATTTTGCGATGTGGCTTTATGGGCTGCAGCATAAAGCTATTCCTCTATACAAATCATCAATGTCCTGACAACGACCGGAGAACGTGGATGTAGTATTTTGAACCCAAATTGAATCGAAAACACAGCTCTTTCAACTCAAAAAGCCTACACTGGGCCTATTGATGGTCGCGAACGTGCAACCCCGTTTCGCTCGTGACATTTGGTAGCTCCCCAAGGCAGGTTATTATGCCGACAAGTGCAACGACTCTCAATCTATGTAGCATTGTCTGTGTCAACTGTCTTATAGATCACCTTGTTGTCCGCTATGCCGTTTAGTGGACATTCTTCTAGCTTGATGATGCAGGGATTACTGGATTTCAAAGCTCTCATCGCCGACACCAGGTCTGACATTAGTTGTCGGGATGTGGGTTGATAAGGACAGCCCACTGCCATATTTCTAGGGCGATAGTCCATTGTCTGAGCTTGCAGTTCCCAAGGTGAACACAGTTGTAATGGCAAATGGAGGTAAAATGCTCATTTTCCTTCTCTTTACTTCCGAAAAAGGAGCAAACACCATCGGTCCGAACGCATTGCCTAGAACATAAAGGGACGTTGCCAGTCAGGGGTAAAAATATATGCATGTTCATGCATGGCGCTTGGGCCGGTTGGTGCACGTCTTGAACCCATTACACCTCGCTATAACAGTAGTGTGAGAGTCGTAGGGTTATCGATATTGTAGAAGATGAGACGTAGCTATTGTCTTCATTATAAGTGCCTCACTAGCTCAGTCTATGGCGCGCAAGGAGTGGTTCGACATATTACCAAGAGGACAGATCCGGATCAGTGCCCTGTGGAAGCCGCTCTCTCTTACCGGAGAATGGTCCTCTTTTTCCATTTCTCAGACACAATGTGAGAGAGTCGCTTCTAGCAAGCGCAGCAGCAGGTAGGGCGGTCGCTTTCAATGACCGAAAGTGTTCTCATCATACCCGAGCAGATCTCTTCTTACTTTCGTCATGCTTCAGTAAGACTATCGAGATCTAAGATCCCGATCTCGAATAAGATAAGATCCGGGGATGATCTAGGTCAGCGAATTGAAAAAGATCACCGAATCTGGAGAGTTTCAACCTAGAGTTACCAAACTGATCAACGGATACACACTTCACATCTCCCCTTAATGACCCCTTTAAAAGGCTGATGAGCTGGTGACAATCTAAAATGCCTGTTGTTCTCGACAATTGCTGACACAGACTGCAGACTTTATGATCCATTTGAAATTTCACACCTTCTTCTGAATCTCCTTTAGATCTCCTTCAAACCCTCCTGCGCCATCATCGGCAGGCAAAAATGAATGATCATTATTTTCTCGACATATAATACCTCGATTGGCACACAATTGATAATGAATTGCTCAACTGTTATTTCCAAGTGGTCGTATTGCGTCACGCCAATTATTGTAATTCTTGCCACAATAAAAGCAGCTGGCAGCCACCGGGTATGGCTCTATCTAGACTGATTGAAACCAACACATTGCCGTTCAAACATTAACCCCATTTATAGTGTGTAAAGTTTTTCTGCAAGCCCTGAATCATATTGCTTGTATCTGTACCGTCTTATGTGGGCGGCGACGATGCCAGCATCCAGTGGCCGGACTAGTGATGTTGACAGCACGCAATAATCGAACACAAATATTTTCAAAAGAGAGAGTTCATTTTACCGTGCCCTGAAATATTGTCAGGTAGCATCTTGCGACCAGCTACAAGCAAATATAACTGTCTTGCTGCTTCTCTATTACAAGGTCACCGTTGTCTTAGTGATGTAGTGTGACAAAAAGACATATTCTGTGGTGGGATGCTGATGGTTTTGGAAAGAAAAAGGGCACAGAAATCTGACTTTCAGAACGGGGGACTCCACAAATGGGCAAGGTTGCACAACTGAGAAAAATTTGATCTTTTCGTAACCGTTTCAGAACACTTATTGATAGACCGTTCTTCCTCTAGCTTTGTGATCCTTAAGGTGAGTCATGACATGAATTCTCTTGTGATGTATTCAACAAGTCCCGACGGCAGGTGTTTAATATCTTTTGCTAGGATGCATTTTCTTTGTGAGCAAGCCTTTCATTTCACCGTAAGGCTGACCAGTAGCTCTAGCAATGCAAGAGAATATCCGGGACAATCGATAGAGACTTTCAATGGGCGCAGAAACGGACACGGTGAAATTTGAGCAAAAAAAGTCTCGCATTCGATCTGGAGTCGCCGACGGTCGGAAGCTTTTTCTCCTCTGCCATATCACTTCCTCATGACACACCGCTTGGTCTCAATTCCAGCTGATGCACTCACATGTCTTCGCTGACAATTTCAAGCCCTCTTTACAGTCCATATACTCCGTCACGCAACACATCGTCCCAATGGATGCTGATCAGGATTTGTATTCTCTCAACGACAATCAACCACTGTGCAAAGGCTGGTTCTCTTTCCAGTCCAAAAAGCTGATGCTTCAAGTAGTTTTCCAAGTCTTTGGCTCTACCCAGATCTCGCCGCTCTAACAGCAGCTCTATGTATCGCAAAAAAATAGCCACATCCTTATCATGGGGCCCATCCTCGAGAGTGCTCTCTATCCAAGTTTGCAAAAGGCCCATAACATCTTTAGGGGTACACTTGCCTTGGAGGAGGGGAATATTCAAATACTTTTTCTTCGCATGGATCCACTTTTTGTCAACTTGATACTCCTGCACAGGTTCAAGAGGTGCCATCTTCACTGGTGACACCCTGCTGACTTTATACCTCTTGGCGGGACTTTTGGAGGGCGAGTTTTTGAGAGCTTTTGAAGGAGACTTTTTCTCGGGCGATAAAATCCGAATCACTCTTTCTGTGGGGCTGCGTCCAAAAATTGGCTGTAGATGAAATTTGGACTTTCTAGGCGTAGCGGGGGTATTCTGTATAGGGATATTCCTGGACTCCAGTTCCGCCTTGAGTTCTTTCTGAATGGCATCGGGGAGTTCCTTAAAAATAGAGTAGTCTATGCCAGACTTTGAAATGAGCTTTTCCTCGTTTGGGGAAAGATCTGGATGATTTGTGTCGACAGCGGAACCACGATCTTGTTTGAGTTGGTCTTTGTTCGAAACGGAAAACGCTTCCGGCTTCAAATCTGGAACCTTCTTGAAAGGAAGTCGCATTTGGTTACTCTGGTCGTTCTTCTCGTCTACAAGCTTTGTCATCTGGAGAGCAATCCCTCTTAGCTCTTTGGGGGCGATGTTCAGCATCCTGTACAAGTACTTTGCCTCGGTAGAGAGAATGCCCGGTTCCCTTGTAGCCACACCTAGTCGAGAACTCTTGGTAAACATGTTGGTCAAGCCCATAGCCATAAATTTCTCAGGCACCTCGGGTGCATCAGGTGCTCTTTTGGCCATTTTTATAGTGAGTTGTGATCCAATCATGCCAATCTTGACCAATCGCTTGTGAAGCTCCATAGAAACGTTGCTTAAAAAAGTCTCCACTTGTTCAATTGTATCGAAGCGTATTCCCCAGTTTACATCCACAGACACGGATTTTCTTAGAAACTCGCTCGGGTTCAAAGATATGTCTATACAGGTGTCGTCGATTCCGCGAGATGCGTCAAAAAGAAACGCCCCCGTTTTGACCCCAAACAGAGAAATAAGTCTGCTCTTGGTAACTTTTCGCACATCTCCAATATCTTCAACTTGCAGCTCTTCCCTTAGCCTTTCGGCGATTTTGAAACCAATTCCAGGTAATTGGCCTACTTTGAATTGGTCCAAAAACGGCTCTAGACCGTCGCACACGTGCAATTGACCATTGGGCTTGCATTTGCGCAAAGCCAGTTTCGCCAAAAGCACGTTGGGGCCACTCCCGACACTGACGGAACATCCACACCTTGTCTTGACTTTATTTCTGATGGAAAAGGCGAGTGCATCGGCTTCTTGTGTAGTCAAAACTTGAGGGACCTGTATCAACGCCTCGTCTATGGAGACTGGGAAAACGACAAGGTTTTCAATCTCCATCAGGATAGCGTAAAAAGTCTTTGAGATTCTTTCGTACTCGTCAAAGTTGTAGTCTAAGCATTTTAAATTCGGACACAGGCTGCGAGCATGCTTCATCCACATGCCATTTTTCACGCCAAATTGTCTAGCCACATAGTTGCAGCTCGAGATCTCGGAATTGGCACTCCCGTACGTTACGCAAACAGCATCAACTTCTTGATTGATCGATGGGTGTGCCATTGCAGAGACCGACGCAAAAAAACAGTCAAAGTCAACATGGAAGACGGTACGGTCTGTTGAAGAGGACTGATGAGACGATGTCTTTTCTAGCGCGCGTTTCAAAAACTCGGCCCGCAGATCAGCCTTCCATGTGCTCAGATGATGGAGCCGGGATCTTTGGAAGAAGTATTTGAGAAAGTCTGGATGTTTGGCGTCTATCTCTACTTCTTTTTTGGCGCTTGATTTGTTTTCGTCAAAATTGGTCTCAAAATTGGTCTCAAGATTGTTCTCAATCTCATGTTCAGAATTTCCATCAAACATGTCAATCTTGTCAAACTCGTCAAACTCGTCATCAGACACATGATTATTCTCGATACTCTCTTTTAGAGGTTCCTGCCTCCCAAACCCTAAGCGAGTCTGGCCGTACTCTGGCTGGATATAGAGAAAATCCTGCCAGGGCAGACGCCTTTTTTGGGCTACGCTGTCGACGACCCAGTTTGGTGTCACCACTTTGTAATTACGAAACTCAAGTTTCTTTCGTGGAGTCAGATTACTGGCAATTATATGAGTAGCGTTTCCCTTGGCTCCCAGAAACTGCAGAAAGACGCCCCCATGTAAAACAATCATCTTGTGGAGCTGCTGAACGTCAGGGTCCGTTCTCCCATTAACATGAATGACGCATTGAGCAAAAATAGCAGGAAACTCGTTTGTGTCCATTTGTTTACGCCATTCTAGAAATTCTTGGTCCTTTTCCTGCTGTCTGAGTTGTTTGTTGTGAAAGTAGGTGGTGTAATCTCCGAAATCCAGATCCACAGCTTCATCTTCGGAGATGCCCTCGGCAATCGAAGACGAAGGCTTTTGCGCGAGGGTTATAGAGCCTAGTCTTCCCGTTTTGACTGGGCTCGAAGGAAGTATCGACGAGTTCGCCAGTTCCGTTGTGGGGATCTCTGTGAGATTCTCTGTGGGATTCCCTACGGGTTCTGTAAGCTCCTCCCTTCGGTCTTGACTAACTTTCTGGATAAATTCAATCAGCTCATCATCCCCAAGAGATGTGAGGAACGAACTGTTCGCCGTTGCGTTAATCGGGGCATCGGAGTTCATGTTTCATTATTGTGGGGGGTGGAAGGAGCTCGAGTCGGGGGGAAGTGAGTTTGTTTTCTATGCGCCAAAAATATTTAGCTCAACCATGTCACTCTAACAATCCGCTGACTCTACTTATGCAGAGCTAATAAGCGATATGATAGATTGAACGTCAGCATTAGGACACTTGACAACTTCCATTCGAGTGCTTGTAAGACGGGATAAAAAAATCTAGTATACTAGATGCACTATAAGGGTAGAAAAGGATGATCAGTCATAGTAGCAGAAACACATCAGATACAGGTCATAACTCATCAACACACTCGCAAGAGGTATACTCAGAGTTTTGAAGATCCTCTCGCAACCGAGATCAAATGCTCCACAACCTGTGGGTTAGACAAGGTGGAGACATCGCCCAGCTGATCCTCTTCGCCGGCAAGAATCTTTCTCAAAATCCGTCTCATAATCTTCCCCGATCTCGTCTTTGGCAGGTCGTTCACGAGCAGAATCAGCTTGGGAGCAGCAAATGGGCCAATCTCCTTCCTGACGGTGAAAACCAGCTCCTTCTTTATAGTCGCAGCATCTTCATCCGACAACTCCTTGTCCTTCAAAGAAACAAAAGCTGCAACTGCAGATCCCGTTAGTTCGTCAGGGAAACCAACCACGGCAGACTCTGCTACATGCTTGTTCTCGATGATGGCAGCCTCAATCTCGGCCGTCGACAAACGGTGACCTGAAACATTCACCACATCGTCTACACGGCCCAAGATCCAATAGAATCCCTCCTGATCTCTCGCTGCACCGTCCCCAGTAAAGTAATGGCCCGGGTAAGGGTTGGTGTAAGTGTCTTTGAATCGGTTGTAATCGTTCCAAATGGATCTGGCCATACTGGGCCAGGGAGATCTCACCGCCAATACACCTTCTGCGGCCGGCGTGGTGATCTCTTCTCCGGAAACTGGATCCATAATCACCGGGTCGATCCCGAAAAAGGGGAAAGATGCGGACCCGGGCTTTGTGGGCGACACTCCGGCCAGCGGAGTGATGATATGTGACCCGGTTTCAGTTTGCCAGTAGGTGTCGCAGATGTGGGCTTTCCCACGGCCAACGTGCTCGTTGTACCATTCCCACACTTCAGCAGCGATTGGCTCACCAACTGATCCGAGCACTCGGATCGACGACAGATCAAACTTTTCCACGTACTGGGGTCCAGCTCTTTTTAAAAGTCTCAAAGCTGTAGGAGCAACGTAAAACTGCGAAACTTTGTATCGGTCCACAATCTCCCAGTACCGCGAGTAGTTCGGATACGACGGGGTTCCTTCAAACACAACCGTTGTGGCTCCGTTGAGAAGCGGACCATATACCACGTAAGTATGACCTGTAATCCACCCCACGTCCCCAGCGGTGAACAAGGTGTCCTCAGGATGCAAATCAAAAACATACTTTGCGGTTAAAAGAGCCCCCAAAAGGTACCCAGCTGTAGTGTGCTGAATCCCCTTTGGTTTCCCCGTGGAGCCTGAAGTGTAGAGTAAAAAAAGTGGGTCCTCGCTGGCAACAGGAACAGGAGGGGTGTATGGGCCAAACTTTTTCACTTCTTCATGCCACCAGTAATCGCGCTTCTCGTTCCATGGGACGTGCTTGTTGCCTGTTCTCTTGAAAACAAGCACGTTTTGCACTTCGGGACACGATTTCAAAGCTTCTTCTACAATCTTTTTGGTCTCGATGATCTTTCCTCCGCGTTTGGACTCGTCTGCTGTAATGACAACTTTGGAATTGGCGTCCAAAATACGGTCTCTTAAAGATGCGCTCGAAAATCCAGCAAAAACAACAGAGTGAACGGCTCCTATACGCACAATAGCCATCAAGGCCACCACTGCTTCAGGGATCATTGGAAGATACACAGCCACAGTGTCGCCCTTTTTCACACCCATAGAGGTGAGTACTTGGGCAACTTTACAAACATCTTCCAAAAGCTGTCCGTATGTAATCACACGTCCTTGATCAGGCTCGTCAGCTTCGTAGATTATTGCCGGTTTGTCCGGGTTTGCAATCGCATGTCTATCGACACAATTATACGAGGCGTTGAGTTCTCCATTCAAAAACCATGAAGCAACATCGCTGTTCTGGAACCCTTGTTTGGCAGGATAAACCGTCTCTGTAAATGGTTTAGACCACGTGAGCAGCGTCTCGGCCTTTTCCCCGAAAAACTCACCCGGGTTTTCAATTGAGTGTCTGTACATCTTGAGGTATTCGGCGAGATTGGAGATGTACGGCTTGGACTTGCATCTGTCAAAGAACCCCTGTGGAGGTGCAAGCGAATTAGCTTGCATCAAATGGGCATTCTCCATTATGGGATCTTTCATAGTGGATTCTGGCATTGTTGTTGATTTGAAATGAGCGGGGGGAACCCCTATTTATACCTTTTTCCCTCACGCCCGGAGAATGACCCTGCAGGATCGGCGTAGTGGGGTAAAGTTGGTTTGTGCACGACCTCCCTCTTATCCGATGATCTAAGTAGATTGTGTATTACAGGGTGAGCTGACGGCTAAAGTGTGCCAAGAGATGCGAGGGGAGGGAGAGGGGGGAGCATCTTCATTTTATGGGTTGATGAGGGTTTGGGTGATCGGGTTTAGTTACTCGGACTCCCAACATCCGGACCCTGCAGATCGCTTAACTGTTGTAAGTGATCCGCAATTTCCTCCGTATATGTGAATGCAACGTGGCATCATGTTTTTAGAAGGATAGTATACGGTAGACAATGATGTCTGGTTGCGACGTAAAGTATGGAAAGCGATAAGCAAATGAACTTGAACGAGAAGGAAACGGACAACATGCAATACAAACCAACCTCCACATAATATTCCAAGGTTAAAGGAACCCAAGAATAATTTCTGGCTGATATTTTACAGATGAGTAAACATCGATTTTTGAACGGTCAAAATGTACCTATTTGCGACGAAGCGTAATCTTAGGAGCTAATAAAATCAAGCGTTTTGAAAGATGCGCAATTGGTGTACGGGGGCGACGTAATATTTTTTCCCGTAAGATTGTTTTGAAAAACCATATAATATAACTTGAAATCTCATGGCCAGGGTCATCTCCACCACGCCTTCCTGTCACCTTTCAGCTGGTGATGATTTCATTCACACAAGACGAATAGCCAATCGAGAATATCAAAGACAGTATGGCGAAACACAATTGTAGGAATCCTTTATCGCTTCATGTCCTCCACTCGCTGAACCAAATGATTCCATCCGTAGTAGCTAATCTTTTTTTTTTCCACCAAGGCCCTTCTATTAAACCGCTGTACCCCTCAACAATATATACATAGCCCACGAATGCTTTCCCCGAAATGTTCATGCGGCTTCGGGCAAAGCCAGCGCTGTTCCCGAGAAAATACACCCAATTATCTGAAGCCAACAGCTAAAAATTTATCGACCAACTTTTGATTTTTGTTGCTGATTCGACCAAACACATTTCTCGCTGAAGTCCTGTCATTTGTGCAAGAAAGGAAGCGGGCCACGGAGGTTTGAACCAACCTGCATGCTGCGATTCCCTCAATGAAAGTGGAGCGGTTGCTTCACTCGAGCATTCTTTCACCAGCACTCAATGTGGTAAGAGAATCGATTTCAAAGCAGTATGAGACGAAGCATGCATTGATTCTTTCACCCACCTTATTGACTACGAAGAAAAGGGCAGCAGCCGAAGACTTTCGTGCAATGTACTTAACGGAGGTCTCAGTTTTTGTGAAAAAAGGAAACGCCTGAAACCTTTTTTTCGGCCACCCGGGAAGAGTGGTGCGGGAACCGGAGGCTTTTGCCCTCACAATCGACGACCCAGCATGTCGTGGGTAAAGATGACTGCATTTGCTGATCAGGAAAAGGTTTCACTGTGAAATCTGACAACGGAGGAGGCTACTGTGTATGTATGCCACAGAAGCGATTGTAACAAACATATTTGAATCCTCGCTGTAGGATCAGAACCTCCGAGCAATAAAGGCATACAGAAATTGCTACAAATATTGTATTTTTCCACTGCCTGACAGACCATGTGACACTTTCAGTCAGCTGGTGAGGCTATTATGACTCGCAGGCCAACCGAGAGACCGAGGATGACGCATCCGAGATTCAAATGAGAAAAGACGTACTATAAAAAACAGACATTCTCGAGTTACCTATAAGGCGCCAATATAAATCAGTATGTGTTCTTGTATTGTGATAAATTTCAGTTGTAAGCGTAGTTTTATTCTGGAAATATTTGTTACTCGAACCTGAGACAGGGCCAATGCTCAGCTTATCCGCTATTGGATATGAGTATAAAAGAGTATAAAAGATCGAGAAAAGACGGGTATATACAACAAGAATATCTGGCTATGGATCACCTAAAATTCTTTCTTTAGAAATGTACTTTCAAACTTGTGTTAGTATCAAGACACATACATGCAGCTGGATCTATTCCTGAGGGAGAAGGTATGGGTTGTGAGAAAAGCTGATGGAACAGACCCCCATCCTCACTAAATGAGCCGGCAGATTTGCAGCGCGCTTGATTTGCACAAATTGGCAGCCTATTTTGAATCTTTCGCTGCTCGATTAGGCAACGCCTCAACTTTGTTGCATGGAGGTGCATATCGCTTATGCAGAGGTATAAATAGCACGCATATAGCATCAGAAGAAGCACGCCTCATTTGCCCTAATAATGATGTTCATGCCGCCTTGAACCCCTCCCTTAACTCGTCTTTACAACTCACCACAGCTCAAAAAATGCCACCTGTTCCTCACCTCCCAACACCTTCACTCTTGGACTTGCCAAGATGCTTCGCCACCAATTTTTTTTCCTTCCCTTTTCACAATCTCAAACCTTTGAAAAGCCACCCACTCGCTGCAAACTCAAATTTCGAGGTTTCACTGCACTGCCCCTCCCCCACCAGTTTACCCCGTCCTCACCCATACACCATATAAAATTAGATGTCTTTCATTCTGATCTGGCTACTCTTTGCCAGGTTGTGTTACGCGGATAGATATGTCAAGTCGTCGTCTCTGCTCACGTGTATGGACAACTCGCAACTGACTGCAACGTATTTCGATGTTGTTTACTCGCCCGACGACAACAAGGTGACGTTTGACATAGACGCTGTTACCACGATCAACGACTACGTGGAGGCTCACGCTGAGGTTGTTGTTTACGGACTGACGATTATGACAAATGTTATCCGTCTGTGTGATTTGGACTACGATACCATCTGTCCACTTACTTCGGGACACATTCAGGTGAGTTCCGAATACGAAGTTCCTTCCAGTCTTAGGGCCGACATCCCAAGCATCGCGTACACGATTCCCGATTTAGACGCCCGGGTAAGAGTTGTTGTATACGCGACAGGAGATACCGATACTCCGTTGGCATGTGTAGAAGCGCGGCTTACCAATGGGAAAACCGTTCAGACAAAATATGCAGCGTGGCCTATTGCTGCTGTTTCTGGGCTCGGCCTTATAACGTCAGGAGTAGTTTCCATATTCGGTCACTCAAACACAGCTGCCCATATTGCTTCAAACTCGGTTTCGCTCTTTGTGTACTTTCAGTCACTCGCTATTACCGCTATGCTGGCCGTAGAAAGGGTGCCTCCTATTGCTGCTGCGTGGGCCCAGAATTTTATGTGGACCATGGGCATAGTCCGCGTTTCCTTCATGCAAGACATCATAAACTGGTACGTACAGTCAACTTCCGGTACCGTCACATCCATCTTGCGTAATAGGAATATCTACTCAATCGCTGTGCAGAAAAAGTTTTTCAAAAGAGACACCATCGGCGACGACTCGTCCTTGTACTCCACCAATGAAAGGGAGGAAGATCTCAGTAACAAGATACTCGTGTTAAGAGGAATTCAAAGAGTTGCCTTCCTCGCCGGGATCGAAATCTGCAACCTTTTCCTCACCGGTATAGTTTTCTTTCTGTTTGTCGTTATAGTTCTCTTTATCTGTCTCACATCTTTCAAAGCGATTGTCGAGCTACTTGTGCGAACAAAGGCGATTAAACCAGGAAAGTTTGCAGAGTACAGAAGAGAATGGAACACTATCACCAAAGGTGTGCTTTATAGACTTGCCCTGATTTCCCTACCGCAACTCTCCCTGTTGTGTCTTTGGGAGCTTATGCAGCGGGACTCAACAGGATGCGTAGTTGTGGCAGTTGTGGTTTTCATTGTGATTTTCGTTCTTCTCGTGCAGGCTGTGGTGCGGGTTTTATTTGTTGCAAGAAAGTCAATCCGAATGTATAAGAACCCAGCCTATCTCTTGTTTGGGGACGCCAAGGTTCTCAACAGATATGGCTTCCTCTATATCCAGTTCCATGCGGACAAGTATTACTGGATTGCGGTGGTTGTGGTTTCAACTTTTGCCCGCTCCATCTTTATAGCTCTTTTGCAAAGATACGGGAAAGCGCAAGCTCTCATCGTTTTCATTATCGAAATCGGTTACGCTGCCCTTGTGTGCTGGAAGAGACCGTTCATGGACAAGCGGACCAACATCTTCAATATCTTCATCGCCGTGGTTAACTGTCTCAATGCTTTGTTTTACGTGTTTTTCAGCCAGCTATTCCAACAGCCAGACGTTGTATCTTCCATCATGGCAGTGGTGTACTTTGTGCTCAACGCCATCTTTGCGCTTATTCTGCTGGTATTCACCATTGTTACCTGCGTTCTGGCTCTTCTGTATAAAAACCCAGATACCCGGTACCAGCCGATGAAGGACGACAGAGTATCCTTTATACCGCGTTCCGATAGTATCGAAAAGAGCGGTGACGGTATGGAGCTAATGGCGCTCGGGGCAGCCGCCATGCGTGGGCATGATAGAGACTCCATGCTTGTAGATCAGAAAAGACAGCTTCAATCTCCCTTTGAAGAAACCCAGGATGATTTGCTCACAGGCTCCTCTTCCGGGATGAAGTACGAACAGATACCTACGCGGTCACGTGAAGCATCGGTTAGCAGTAGTTCCGGTATAGTACAGCCCACGAGTGCTGTTCTAGGCTCAGACCATCGCGATACCTCTTACCAAGGCTACTCCGATCGTGTCAGGTGGGGCTAATCTGGCGGGCACATCCATTTGTGATATATAGGAGTGTTTGTATTTTAGAAAGTTTATTTGGTTCAAACATTGTCTTTTGGAACATCGACAGGATTTTTGCCGATGTAGCAGTAGTATGAGGAACATATTTTGAAGGTCTGGGGTACGTTAAACACCTGAACATGTCTGATGAGTTGGCGAGGTTACCTGTATTTCAAAGACATAGGTGATCGAAATTTATCAAAAGAGGCTCTACTTAGGCCATAGACAAATTAAAAGGTTACCAGTAATTTCTTTT
>JAJLSF010000360.1:0-51042 GCA_030567395.1 Citeromyces hawaiiensis
CAGGCGAGAGTGTGTGAAGGAACTATCGAGCAAGTTGGCTAGAATACACGAATCTTTTTTAAATGAGCATCAGATTCGAGATCTCAACGACAACATCAATCGGCTGATGAACGAGCGTCTTGCTTGGGAGCACCACATAAAAAATCTGGGCGGGCCAGACTATTTGACTTATTCTAAACGACAGCAGAATCAAGGGTCGGTCGAGATTGACGGAATTCGGTATTTCGGACGGGCCAAAGAGTTGGGCGATGTTAAGGAGATTTTGCAAGCCCAGGAAAAGGAGGAGCAGAAGAAAATCGAAAAAGAACGCACCACCAAAGATGAGAAATCACTCATCAAGAGAATCGAACAGGAGTCGCATAATTTGTCTGCAAATTATTACGGTCTGTTTGAGTGCGCCAGTTCGTTTCCCAGCGAGGGGGATTTGTTGGCTGAAGCTGGGCTTGTAGATGATGAAGAGCTTGAAACAAAGAGCTTGCAAAATCGTTATGAAAGGTCTGTAACGAAAAAACTGTTAAAGCAGCATCTCGAAAGCAGCGACATTGTAGGGTACGGGATCTTGGAGTCTTTAGACCTTGACAAGGTGACCACGATGGAGGATGTAGAGAAAGCTTTGGTTGAGGAGAAGAGAAAAGAAATGGAGCAATTACTCAATTGAAACGTATTCATTCAGTCTGGTTTAAAAATTCCGTCATGCTCAGTAGTTGTGGTTCTGAGTCTGGTGGGGAGGGGCTTTTACCGGCTAAATTGCGCACCTCTGTCACTGGTGTGGATGGGGATTCTGAAACTTTTGGTTTGGGCTCTCCGTTCATTGGGTGAACACCGAAGGCATGAAACCATTTATAAGCTTCAGCATCATGCACCTCGGCTATAAAACTGAAACGGTGTATGTAGTACAAAGCCACTCACTACCTTTTGCGGGGAGAGGGCACTCTCGGATACGACGGGTTGAAGAGCGTTCTATAGTTTTTTTTGGTCTTTGAGCAGATGATCTCGTGAGGAAGGCCCAAAGGTTAGTTGGTGTAATCGTTTGATCTGCTCGTCTCATCAAAGATTATGCATCTTCATGCATGGAACGCTCTAGTCATCACATAAGTTAGCGTGCAGCGTCCCTTATATACTGTGAAAGATCCAGACTTGTGGAACTTGTGGAAGTTGTGGAAGAAGGCACTAATTTCAGATGAAGGGTGTACCCAGGGATCTTGCAGGAAAAGACATTTTAATTGGTCAAAGAACGAAAGCGCCTTCAAAGCGACTTCAAAGTGACAAATAAGCGAGATTACCAATGACTCAATAAATAACTGGCACTACGGTAAGCTGAAGTGATGGGCATACTTGTGCCGACTTATCTATTATACAACCATCACTCATTACTCCAACTCGGTCGACATCGAAAGGATGAACTCTTTGCAGACATACCGATTAATACCACCCGCGCCTCTGGAAGGAATGAGCCTAATCTATAGAAAATACCTCATCGCATTCGCCAAAAACCGCTGCACGGTATGCGGCAACGACCGATCCTCTTCCCATACGATTCTGTCGATTTCACGTCTTCCGCTGTCCAAGTCCATTTGGTCTAGACGGTATATCTTTGTGCGCCGTATCACTTTATAAGCTGCATAGCACACGGTGAGCAAAATGAGAGATCCGTAACTCGTGAAGAAAAACACAACAGACCAGCTGCCTTTGAGGAAAACCACAAACCCGATAACCAAAACAAGCAAAAGCCCCGTTATAAATCCGAAATAAGCCAAGTATGGCTGAAACGGTGATCTGTAAGGATACGTTTCGTCGTCTCTGCTTATTATATCGGGACGCAACTGCAGCGCATAGTAAAACCTGATAAAGGAAAGACACATTCCAGACCAAACCAACAATCCAGAAGTGGCACATATATTAAGAAACCGTTCAAACACCAAAGCCGTGTTGTTATTAACGGATAGATAGGCCAAAGAACCAAAGAGAGAGGAAAAAATCACACTCACATAGGGAACACCATTTTTTGAGCACCTGCTGAAAATGTGGGGCGCCTTCCCCTGAATTGACATGTAGTATAACGTTCTAGAAGAAGCGTAAAGTTGAGAAGATCCTGCAGTCAGGGCAAAGTATACAAGGAACCCATTCAAGACACTGGCAAAGTTACAAAGTCCAGCACTTTGTAAGGCGATAGCCCAAGGTGATTGGTTCCCATTAGAGAATCCCCCCCATGACAAAAGACTGGAATTGCAGTTTCTCCCGCCATTGAGTGCGATTATTTTGGCCTCCAACGCAGCTGTGGATTCATCAGTTGGATGCGACGACTCAGCGGTGTAGTATCGTATTAGCCGTGGATCACCCGAGTAGAAATTAAGACCCACTACAAATACCGCTATTATATAGAACAACAAGATGCGCCAGTATATAGTTTTAGCAGCGCTTGGGATGGATTTTCTAGGGTTTTTCGCCTCACCACCAGCTATTAATACAATCTCTACGCCTATATATGCATAAGCGGCCACCAAAGTGGCTACTAAAACTTGTAAAAAATTCCCCGTAGCTCCGTCTATCCCATTCATGGATCCAACACCGGTATCCGAGAGATCAAAAGTTGGTCTAAAGGGACCGAAAGTGAGTCCGTCTTGTGGTTGGCTCTGGGAAGTGTTCCAGAACTTGAATCCGATGAAATTATAGTAAGGCCCAACACCTCCCCTGTTGAGCACGATGTTGAATAAGATCATGCCCAGTAGGAAAAGCACTTTAACAAAAGAAGATATATACTCCACCTCGCCGTATACGCGAATATCGCACAAGTTTATGGCGGTGATAACAACCAAAAATAAAGAGACCCAGCCCGCGGTATAAGGCCCAGGGACCTTGAGTTCCGAATAGTAACTCAGCATGATGGCAGAAGCTGTTATTTCAGTAGGGTACCCGATCAAATAGGATAACCAGTATCCCAGTCCGAGAGCAAACCCAAAAGCGTCTTCCACAAAACGAGAAGAAATCCCAACAACTCCTCCAGCCATCGGAATTAAAGTCACCATTTCGCAGTAAGAAAGCATAGAAGCCAAAACTATGGCTCCAGATATTATGAACCCAAGCAAAGCTCCCAGTGGACCAGCTACACTGAACGCTTTACCGGAAGATAAGAAAAGCCCTACACCTAGTGTTCCACCCAATGCAATCTGATGCATGTGGCGCGGGGAAAGTTTCCGCTGCACTTCATGACGGGGCGGTGATGAGTCTGAAGGTTCCTCGTCGTCTAGCGAGGGAACTTCCTGCTCTTTCACCATATGCGTCATTTTAAACTGCTCGTCAATATACGCAGTTGGCTGAATTGTATCTATAACCTGTGTATCCCAAGAATTTATAGCATGAAGGTTTTTTTCTTCGCCTGGAGACCGTATAAACCTCGTTCGCCAATCTCTCCAGGTTTTCTTTTCTACAGCAGGAGGAGGCGGTATTGCTTCAAAACAGTCTAACTCTACAACGGGCAAAAGTGTGCCCTGGTCGCCATTTCTCTTTTTCCTCAAACGATCGCGAAGCAGCGTTTCTCGCAAAACTTCGTTGTTGTATTTCTCAAAATCGGAAAGGTCTTGGCGTGGTTCTGGCTGCGTTCCCGATACTCTGTTGTATTGATCAGTATAGAATAGTCTTTGGTTGCTCGAGCCGGTCTCTGAGAGCTCTGCAATCTCTTCCAAGACCGAGGACCGCACGGATCTCGTCTCGAGACTAGTTTTGTCCAAACTATCTCGTCTCGGAAAGAGATCCATCAAGAAAGGAGATATATATATATATATATCTCGTTTCAAAGATAAGGAAGGGGTTCTGCATCGTGCAGCGAAGGATGATTTTGGTCTTTATTGGTTGATTAGTTTTAGCCGGTTACGAAGAGATAATGAGTCTGAGCATTGCTCTTTGCTTTTAGTAGAACGATGTGTGAATTCTTTGCATCCTTCATCGGTGATGATCAGCTCAATTTTCAGGTGGGTGTTTAGTTGACTCGAAGTTGAATTGAAGAGAGTCACATTTGAGTAGGAAAATATGAAAATGTGGTTCCCTTCTCCAGGCACGAGTCCCAAAAGCAAATTGGAACGTATGGCCCATGTGGAGACAAAGACACTTCTGAGCTACATACTGCTGTTTTTCTAGAAATACGCAATCAGACCACTTTCTGATCGTGTGTGATTACACAGAAACCAATCAGTCACCATTTGAAAAAGTGTGTCGGAGCAGTCATTTAATTGAAGAAGGATGAGAAGTAAACAGACAACATGCAGGGATTTGCAGAGGCCACTATTCTAGCTGATGCTCTACAGATGTGTCTACAGATGTGTCAGCATCAATTTCTGCTCGGTTGAAGTGTATCCATCAAGAGATCTATTGTCTAGGTTATGTGATTTATGAGACTTTTGTCTGAAGAAAGCATTCACTGTACTAGTTGGTTCATTTTCTCTCTGACTTTTGGCCGCAGCGGAAATTGCGAAAACAGCCCAGATTCTATTATGGAGGACTTACATGTAGGTTGTGTACGTACCTCTCTGTGAGACAGCACAAATGCTTTCACTGTGCAATACTTATAAGCAGCCTTTAATATCCCTCAGGTTATCAGATTGATGCATTCCTGCTACAACAATAGCCTCGAATCATTGTGATTCATGGCTTCATTGCTCAACAAAACTTTCACCAAATCAGCCACTGCTTGACTCCCGGGTAAAGTCATAGAAAGTGGCCAGGCAAAGTTGCGGGTTGGCAACAGATTCTTTTAACAGTCAAGGGAGGCTCAACACTCCTCGTAAAGGTTCTTGGTATATACATGTCCGAACTCTCATGAAGCGGTCACCAGATCCGGATAATTTTTTCGATTTGCTAATCTTGATCCACTCAGGATCTTTGCTTATGACCTGCAGATATTGGGTCCAGGTATGGAGAGCCTAAAGAGGTACTATTGTGTTATAGTTCTGGCATTGATAGATCAGCACTCTTTGAGGAAGAAACTAGCCGAGGATTTATCATCAAAGTCTGGGTGATGGCTCATTTCAACAAAATTTGAGCTTTAGATGTCACCTTTCGCCTAGTGAATCGATTAGGACCATAGGCAGGTCTGTGAAAGTACTTATCTTTTGAATCGGCCTTGATGTAAAATCACCGGCAGTAGGCAATTATTAGAGTGCAGTCAAAGAAGCCAGTTGCAAGCGATAAACGTGCTTGGCAGGGAATTGTGCTATTCAGGGCGTACTATACTACCTCTCAGCCACTAGTCATTTACTGATGGGAGCAGATGGGGTTTCCCGCCGTAATTGAGGTTCCTCCCAGGTCAGTAGTAGGATGTAACTAGACACCACGGCACAGCAATGAGAGACGTAGCGGCTCAGTAATATCGTCTTTAAACGCAGTCATTTTCTTGGATAATATTGACTGACAGTTGATGACCAATAACATCAGCACAGCAAAAACATCATTACACTTAAACATAAATAAGGGCCTCTCGATTCGTCTGCTGTTGTAACGGCTACCCCCTGTGCATATGCACCTCGCGTACGCTCGTGCATATATTTTTGAGAATTTCCGAAAAAGCCGCATATCTGCAAATTTTATCGTATAACCACAAATGTCAAGAGGGAACCAAAGAGAGCTGGCCAGGGCCAGAAATGCCAAAAAACAGCAGGCAGAAGAAAAGTCCAAGAAGAAGGGTGATTCCACCAAAAGACGCGAGAACGATGCTAACATTTTACGACAAAAACAAGCAGAAGGTATGTCACTAAGCACATT
Organism: Citeromyces hawaiiensis; assembly: GCA_030567395.1. Taxonomy (NCBI): domain Eukaryota; kingdom Fungi; phylum Ascomycota; class Pichiomycetes; order Pichiales; family Pichiaceae; genus Citeromyces; species Citeromyces hawaiiensis. Next base: position 5,755 of record JAJLSF010000360.1, read on the forward strand.
TATATTCACTAATTTTTAGCCGATGCAAGAAAAGCAGCACTAGCAGTGGGGAAAAAGTAGATTTTAAGCAGCCATTTCAATAGCAGCAGCCGCGGTTCTTTCCACATCGAATAGAAAATCAAAATAAGATCTGTCGAAATGATGCACACGAACATAACCATCCTCACCTCCTGAGGCGTAACTAGTACCATTTGGATGAATAGCAACGTAGTTTAACGGACCGAAATGACCCTTTACTCTTCCGATTTCCTCCTGGAAGATTTTATGGTAAAAACGAGCCTCAAACTTACCCTGACTTGAAGAAGTTGTGGTAACTTCACGAGCTTCTTGACCACCACCCAAGATGACGAAATCTTTTACTGGAGTAATACATGCCGAATTCATAGGAGCATCAGCTTCGTATTTTTTCAAAATTTTCAAATCGTCAACATCCAACACCTGTGCACTTTTGTCCTTGGAAGATGTAATAATGTAGCTAAGATCTGGCGAGAATTGCAAGTCTGTCACGACTCCCTCGTGAACTGGGACTGACTTGATAAATTCTCCCGTTTCTCCGTCGTATTTCGATACAGACCCATCGCTGTGTCCTGCCAAAATGTACTTGCCACCATAACTCCATCCTGCAACAGTTACTTTTGCAGCATTTTCACGAGTTTGTAAATCAAGCAGTGGTTCGTTTGACTGCTGGTTACCCTGTTGATCGATTTTAAAGACAAGGATGGATCCTTTGAATTTCATAACTTCGTCGGTCACAACTAAAAGTTTATCTCCAGCCGGATTGAAAGATACTCTCTTTGCCGGCGTATTGAGGGACCACGTGTGGATGCACTCACCTGTTTGTGCTCTGAAAAGTTTGGCAGAAAAGTCGGCCGAACCGGTAGCTACGTAATTCGTAAATTGATCAACATCTATAGACCAAATGGTACCGATGTGGCCTTCAAAAGTTCCCAGTCTTTCACCGTTGGAGCTATACCACACACTAGCAACTTTATCCTTGGCAACAGAGAACAGTAGGTCTCCTTCCTTGTTGTATTTAACCTGCGTGAGCGCACGTTCGTGCCCTTTCAACATGATAGGTCTCATGGTTGATTTTTTATTTGAAAATGGTGTGCGGATGGGTACTTTTTTTTTTTCTTTCTTTTGATTTCCCTGTAGCTATTATGGTGTAATTATGTTGTTTCCCTCTTCTATTTTGTTATAGTATCTCATCTCTTCTTTGCCTTTTTGGAAGACCCCTTGAATTCAGTCACTGCGTGAGTTTCTCTTATCACTGTCATCAGACCGGGGTGAATTAGGGCAGTCTAAATGCCACCACATTGGAATTTTTTAGTGGAATTACGCGTGTGTCTTAGAGCGCTTACCTGGAAGCTCTATAGTCCTCGAGGGGTGTTTGCCTCCTTGAGGGGTGTTTGCCGGTTTATAAAAAGATTTCAATTCGACATATATGAAGAACAATTTTGTCAAATGTCAAGTGTTCATTGACTGGAAACCTGTCTTTATAAACTTGGCTGCATATCTATGGTGACAAGTGAGAGTTACCTTACTTCTTTTATGACCTGTCTTTGGCTGGTGTTCGGAAAAGAAGGCGCTGCTTTCTCTGAAAAAAGTCCAATGGAAACCATAAAGACTTGGTCTACGAGTATGTCATTTGAAAGCACTAGATTACTTGAGTCTGTCCCCCTTTATCAAAAGCTGTGCCCGAAAGTGGGAGACATAATACCTTTTGGCAACGCACAACCCTTGTTACTACAACTTATTCAAAGACGATAGTCTTTAGTAGCCACTGGACACAGCAATTTCAGTCACCTGAAGGCACCACTGATCCATGAGACAATTTCCCTGATCATTTTCGCTTCTTTTTGCTCTTTTGATTTTATAAGCTCCGCACCTTACGCTTCGTCGCAACAAGGTATCCAACCTTGTCTGCCCACTGATACTGGTTGCAGTAAGTTATAATAATTCAAAAACAGACCTCAGTTGATCTTGACTGTCATAAAATGTATCAATCAAAGCACTAGATCCTTCAACAATATGCAGAGCACCACCTGACCACATTTTTCGCCCCCGAACCTTTAAAGACATGATGGCCGAGTGGTTAAGGCGAAAGACTTGAATTATCAGGACATCTTTTGGGATTTTCCCGCGCAGGTTCGAATCCTGTTCATGTCGCAATTATTTTTTTCCGTCCTCAGGTCCTCATCCCGTGAGGAGATAGAAAAAAAAAAAAAGAGATACTTTTCCAAGCTTTCCATCTCATTCAAGTAAAGACTTTTATGGCTTACGCACTTTGCGCCTTTTCACCGCCTGCTTAACTCCCAAACAAAGCCTCGGTTGCGATTACCCGGGGAAAACCGGACGCGTCAGTGAGCCAATAAGGTTTCGCGCATATAAAATACAAATGCATCATATAAATAGCTGTAGCTCAGTTTTTTTTCTCTCTTACACAAAATATGCCAGCTCCATACGAAAAAGGTTCTGAGAAGAAGGGTGCCAACTTGTTCAAGACAAGATGCATGCAATGTCACACCGTTGAAGAAGGTGGCCCACACAAGGTTGGTCCTAACTTGCACGGTGTCATGGGAAGAAAATCCGGTGAGGCCACTGGATACTCTTATACCGATGCCAACAAGAAGAAAGGTGTTGTCTGGTCTGAGCAAACCATGTCCGACTACTTGGAGAACCCAAAGAAGTACATTCCAGGTACCAAGATGGCCTTCGGTGGTCTGAAGAAGCCAAAGGACAGAAATGACTTGGTTGCTTACCTTGCTAAAGCCACCAAATAGAGGAACTGAAAAGAAAATATTAATAGAAGTATAGAGGATACGTTGTTTGCATTCATCAACTGTACTGTATATATGTTTGAATGAAGCTGTGATTTATGTATTGAGAGGTTTTTAAAGTGGTTTTGACTGATTGTAGTGAGTTAGGGTCGTGCATTGCGGAGCCTGAAGAAGGTGCTCTAAGTCTGAAGTTGATTGTTTTGGTGGATGCGAACCTCCCCGCAAGAGGCTGTCCAAAAGACACAGTTCGAGCCCTGCGGGGTCCGTTGTATGAGAGAGAGAGGCATTATCCCTCGAGTGACAACAAATGTGTTTTTTTCGAGAGGCTAACAAAGGTGACAATTCTCTTATTCTTCAAGTCAGCTTCGGTCAATCAAAAGCGTCGCATCTCGATTCAAGCATAACTTATTCGCAGACTGACCCTCATGAAATGGCCACAATCAATATAGTAACAGGAGGGTCAGCAGAATAACCCAAAAAGGACGGAATATCATAGCTACGTGTTTACAGAGTGAGTCAAGAAGCCATTTTCCTCTGCTTGAGGAGTAGGAATACAGCTCGGACAAAGGTGTGAGCTGAAGTCTTCTGACGTCAGAGATGTTAAAATACCACGCTCAAGTGGATGACGGTTGAGCGTGTCGAGAGGCACCGTTTTCGCCAATCCAGCTGAAAATATTTATAAAGGACATGCTGGGGAGACCTTGCGGAAGCTGGATGATAAAAATAAAATTGGCCCTTGTTTATTGCGTTTTTTGGAAACTGGTTACGATCCCTTATCCACTGTCTGACTAAGTTTACACTGCTTGGTTGAAGGATCATACCGGCGAGCCAATGATGCAAAGATCTCTCACTAACACCCGAATATCATGAGCAAGGTGCTCAGCTGCTCAGGCTCCATACTCACTTTCTCAACGTTTTTATCGTATCAATCGCCACGAGAACACTTACAGACAGCTGTGTGAGGTAGGCTCGTTTGAGCTGCTATATATTTGAGATCCTCAAAAACAGTTTCTGTGAAATATCAAAAATGTCTTATACCTAGTCCCTGAGAAGAAATTAATTTATGATGTGGAGTTAATGCGCTTCAGAACAGGAGTGTCTGAGTGGAAAAGAGGAGACGTTCTTTTTTTGAAACCCGTGTCCTGTTCTCAAGCGTGAGTGTTCTTTTTCAAAAAGTGGTGTTCTAGAACACTTCGTGTTAGGGTTGAGGCCTACAATATCAGTCCAGTTGATCGAGGCATAGCCTTGATGAAGTGCATCGAGTGGGAGATAGCCCTTATATAGTCTACGGAAGGTAGGGTATACCACCAGAACCTGACATTCCCCCCTAGGATGAAACGCATTAGCTTTTGCATTCCGATAATAAGGGAAGTGGAGTAGGGTAGCTTCGTATTCCATTGGCAAAAACAAACCACATAATGTGGGCATTGAAAAACCACGGATATACAAATATGGTATAAGAATCAGAACATCCAGTAAAACCATTTTGATGTAGCCGCAAGGATGACTTGACTGCCTTTTCAACTCACGAGGTTGATGCTGCAGCAGAAGTTTTGACTAAACTGCTGAGATCACGCTGTGTCGTCATGGTCACTGCACAGCGGTGGTGATAAACTTTCCAGTTGTATCAGATCGGCATGACATCAAATTTGGATGGCATGCATGAGCTCCATTTTCTTTCGAGATGAGGTCATATTACAGCTGTTCTCATCGACCTTCTAGATGATTAGCGTGACGTTGTTATATTTCTCGAAACATTCCAGTCGTCGTATATTGTTGTACCACCTAATCACTGTGAGCACTACACGAAAGTTTTGACGTTGGTCTGACATCGATTTTACGGGAGGCTCTATCGAACGCATGATGAATTCACTCGTGATAGCGAAAACAACACACGAAAGTCTACTGATAAAGTAGACGGCCCTGGTTGTGTAAACGACCTCCTTGTTGGGGTTGAGGCCTAGATCACCTGAACTGATATTGTTTCCCTCAACCCTAACACTTCGATTTTTATACATAATTCCAACTTTTGTACAAAGATGTGGATAATTTTCTCCAAGCCGCAAACAAAGATCAAAGAAAACTCAGAATTTGGTACATGAAGCTTGGACGAGGGTAAAAACTTGTTGGAAACATTTTTTGGTGGTAAGAGAGAGAACCTGCGAGATCTTGATATGTTTTTGAACCTACCTGTTGATAATGTGTCGATAGTGCGGAGTTCCAAGAGCTTTGGTCGTAGCATCATTGCCAGGTTGAGCAACTTCGGCAGGGTGATTCATTCTGTTAGAAAAGGTGAATGTGGAAGCGGATGTAAATCTTTATTAACAGCAATTGTTTGCACGTGTTCCGAATTGCCTTGTACGTCTTCCGAATTACCTTTTCTCTCTATCAATAAAGCACGGAAACCTCTCCTTTTATACCTACCATGTCTGACAGCTGCCATTTCCCAACAAATGCTGAAATCTAGAACTCAACAGAGTCTATCTTGCATAGATCACCGTCACATCATTCCTGATTATGCACGTTGTCTCTTATCATGCAGATCTTCTTCTGCCTTGCATAGATAGCAAGCATGAGGTCTTATCCACTCTTCCGAGAGGGAGATCTCAGTAGTATAACACTACCTATAACAACTCGAGTAGTACCTCGATATACAATATCACCCGCAGGAGGTTCGGGTTGCCAACTGCAACCTCAGGCCCTTCGGCCTCTGGGGCGGTCATGTTGCGACCCTTACCCCTTCGCAATATCCTTTGTAGGATTTCTATGCGGTCTACTGCAGCACGCAATGCATCCTACAGTGGAGCAGATCAATTAATGGACTTATGCAAAACAGGAGAACCGATAGATGCTCAGATCGGCTCGCTCTCATAAAGTAGTTTGCGCTTCCTTTATATATGGAAACAGGCGTCATGCCTCATGAATCCGATCCCCTTTGTTGGACCACAGACTGGCTTTACGGTATAAATCTATTTAGTTAGTAGTATAGTAATACTCACTCTCCAACAGCATCACATTATTTTCCCGGATTATGGCTGATGATCCGACATAATGAACTGCAAAAGCCATTGGAATGGTGGAAGTCTAATAAAGAGAAGTTATCCAGCCTCTTACTTTTAGCCTCAATGCTTCTGGCTACCTCCTGCGCCAGTGTAACAATTGAAAGACTGTTTTCTGTTACAAAACACTTCATCAGTGATGGTCGAAGCGACATGAAGGACCAGTCTCTTAGAGAAGCTATTGATTGTCAAAGATCACCTCGGGCCGAAGGCCTAAGCTCCAGTTTATGTCAATGATAGGCGAGCAACGCAATATGTGTACATAAAATACACATGTACGGTAGATGTTGATTTATTTCATAAGTCTCAAGACTTGCTCGGAACATGGCGTTTCAGACAAGAGCCACATCGCTCATTTTTTCCCGCCCAACGCATCCAGGAGATCAGGCATGCACTTGCCTCACAAGACGTCTAAAAGAGCTCCAAAACATATGGAGAACAAGGTGCATCAGTACACGCATGTTCGTTCTGATCTGAGTGTTAAAAGAACTTTCTGCAACCATTCCTAAGCGTGAGTGTTCTTTTTTGTTCTAGAACACTTCGAACCTTCACTTTACAAATATATAAATCTATACCTTCTGCTCAACAAACTTGGATACTTTTTTCAAAGCGGTAACAAAAGATCCGAGATTTCAGGTACACATGAAGCGCGGTTGAGGATGACAGCTTGATAAACTAGTAAGAGAGAGAGAACGCAGATTTTGGTATTCTGTGTTCTTTTATTAAAGTCTCTGTTCTGTTCTTGGAGAAGGTGTTCTTTTTCCGACCATCCTGTTCTCGTCCTGACCCACCTTATATGGAGTCACACCTTTTATTTTCAGACATACTATACATGTGTCTGTACTATGAGCTTACATGCACAACGCACGTGGAGATTTAACAGCTATGATGCACGCCTTCTGCGTCTCAAAATGCTATAAGGAAAAGCTTTACTGGTGGTCAATCGAATTACACAGGCGAAAAGTATCCCAAGCAGGTGGAACCGTACTGGAAGTGATGCAATGAAATTTATAGTGCGAAGCTGTCGCAGTCTGTGCATTGGAAGAATTACCAAGTTCAAAAATGACATCAAGCTGAAAAGTCCAGCTTCTCAATCCTTAGACGTACAATTCGCCAAACGCTGTCATGCCAGTACAGATCTATCTTAGTAAAAAAGATATATATATGCGCGTGCCTATATTAATCGTTGGGTGAGCTAAGAATAGTAGCTTAATTCGAAGCAAGATAATAGCTTAGGAGAATAAATTCAGTCCTTTCATTTTTTCATACTAAATTCTTATTCCATCTATTCCTCTCTTGGCTCAATCGGGAACAGAAAGTGGACCAAATCTAAACCAAAGTTGATATATATCGTTCAGTCGTAAACCATTCTCAGCACAAATGACATTCTCAGCATCACATTAGCCAGCAGAGTTAAATCGCTCCAAGATTTGTTTTTCTTTTTCTGGCTACAATTTCGCTTCAAATTATAGATAGATGCACACAGAGGTAAATCCATCATCCACACACCAGAACACGCCTTAATTATTCATGGCATCTTTGTTATCCAACCGCAACGCCAAGTTTGTCGTTGCTGCGCTCGCTATATGTGGATTGCTGACGTTTTTCATTATCCCGAGTGGCGGATTCGTCAAAAAACCGCAAACCGCATCCTTTAAAGAAGAGTTCCCACAGGCACCAGAATCCAACGGAATCGCTTCTCCGCCATACAAACACGTGGATAATAATGCACCTCTTTCCACCCTCGTTTCACGTCCAAGTTCCGCTGTGGCGAAACCCATCAACTCTTCCCCTGCAAAAATCCAGGCAAATAAAGACCACTCTACGGAAAACCAGAAAGGTGGCACTTTCTGTAAGGAAAAGAAGGAATATGTAGTGATGATCGATGCAGGCTCAACCGGGTCACGTGTTCACGTCTATGAGTTTGATCTGTGTTTTTCTCCTCCCAAACTTTTGAATGAGTCTTTTAAAATGCTCAAACCAGGGCTGTCTTCTTTTGACACCGACACAGTTGGGGCTGCTAAATCTTTAGACCCGTTACTGGAAGTAGCGCTTGCTGCGGTTCCTGAGTCCCAAAGAGGATGTACCCCCGTGGCGGTGAAGGCTACCGCAGGATTGCGTCTTTTGGGCGAGGAGAAATCGGCAAACATCCTCAAAGAAGTCAGAAGACACTTGGAACAAGATTTCCCTTTTGCCGTTGTAGACGGTGACGGGATTTCTATCATGGACGGATCCGATGAAGGGGTGTATGCGTGGATCACCACAAACTATCTTTTGGGCAATATTGGATCTGCTGAAAAGCTACCTACAGCAGCCGTTTTCGATCTTGGAGGCGGCTCGACTCAAATTGTCTTTGAACCGTCCGAGGGCGAGGCCATGATTGAAGGTGAGCACAAGTACAAGACCGCATTTGGCGGAAGAGAATTCACCCTCTACCAGTACTCGCATTTGGGGTTCGGTCTAATGAGAGGCCGCGGTAAAGTGAATGCCTTAGTACTACAAACCAACTTGGAGACTTTGAAAACCCAGCTCACACCGGTAATAGACGTTAAAACGGCTAAAGCTTCCGCTTCGGTCAAACACCCTTGCATCCCGCCAGGATCCAAGGCAGAAAATGTCATTGTGGAGATGGATGACAAAACAACCTACTGTGTAGACTTTGTACCGTTTGCTGAAAGTGAGGACGACCCCAAAGCGTCATCCGCTGCCACCCAATGCCGCTTCTTGGCAGACTCTATCTTGAACAAAGATCTCGAGTGCAAAGAGAAACCGTGCTCTTTCAACGGGATCTACCAGCCCTCGCTCATCAGACAGTTTTCTAAAGAAAACGATATGTTTATCTTTTCTTATTTCTACGACCGTCTCAGCCCGTTGGGAATGCCCAACTCGTTTACTCTGGACGAAATGAAAGAGCTCACCAAGCTGGTTTGCTCGGGCTCCAAGTTCTGGAATCAATACCTCGCTCAACCGTCCTCAGTTAAGGAATTGACAAACGAACCGCAGTGGTGTTTGGACCTCTCCTTTATGATTTCCCTTCTGCACACTGGTTACGATATCCCGCTGACCAGAGAACTCAAGATGGCGAAAACTATCCAGGATAACGAGTTGGGATGGTGCTTGGGTGCTTCCCTGCCACTCTTGGATAAAGATGCTGCTGGATGGAAGTGTAAAGTTGTCAAGGAGCAGTAGTGTTTATTGAATTTGCTAGTTTTTTTGTTGGATTTTTCCAAAGTTATTGTAGGCTGTCATCTTCAGTACCTTTATCTCACTTGGCTGCATTTGAGCCCTGCCTCTTTCGAGCAACTTTCGCAGTGTGGCTCCGTAAGATGACTGGTTGCCCGTGGCTGTTGTTTAGAGATCACGAAGTACCCGAGAGGGGAGATTGTTAATTCAGCTAAATCGTCGAGCCGTTGTCGTTGATGGTGTTCTTCTCAGCTCGAATCAATTCATCAATTTGATTCATTCCTCAAGCTAATAAAGGTCCAAAATCTAAACAAGCTATTTGATAACCCTTTTAATGTCTATGATACATCTCTGTGTGTTGGAAAAGCCCCTTGAATGCTTTGTGTTGACTACACGGCCCCTTTAAATTCATATATTGATGCCAAGTACAGTTCTTGAGCCGGGCTCATGGCTGCCTAAGAGGTCCAATCAACAAATCAATGCATCGAAAAAGATGATCCATCTTTCACAGACGTACATGCAATGGAAAGAGAGGGAACCGATAAGACTGTGTTTTTATGTTTACTGGTTGGCCTCCAACTGAGGACTTTGAAAGAAGACAAAGTATCAGATGATGGCCAAATGCGGCTGACTTTGGATGAGGCTGTCAGAAAAAAGAATTACGGCTCATGTGGCATGCAGGCAAATGCACCAAGTGCATCTGGCATACATCTGGCAGTTGAGTATGTGGTATTTCCCGCTTACTTCTGTCCAGCTCCTTAAGACCGCAAGACTATAGAATCCTCGGCATATAACCACGTCGTTGAACGAGAAATCACGACAGATTTAACCCTCTGCATTGGGTTTGGAAGGATATCTTTATGCTCTACTCATAGCTTTTAGCAGCCGTATCCTCTGCAAGAAAGTCGATCTCGAACAGACTTGGCAAAGTGATTGGCTCTCTAGACTTTTGAAAATAGTTTTAGGCAACGTCTATGGTGCGAGGAAGCGCATTAGGAGCTTGTTTGGTGAAGAACCTCGCCTAAATTTCAAGATGACACTTCTATCTGTCGAAAAACGCTTTGACAAGCCGACCGCATTCCCCGGTTTGTAATCTCCAAACTCACCTGATACGGCAAGTTTGGAGACCACTTTTCAGAAAGCGCTGCATGGATTTGTCAAGATTATTGAAACCTCCAAGCCATCCACGATATTCTGATGAATCTGTTCGCGCACTACCTATCTTTGAACGTTAACCTTGTGAGGATGCTCACTTTTAATGTGTTTCAGAACGTCTTCAGTGGAGAAATTTTCACCGCATGCAAATTCTAATCCGTACGTAGTGATCATTGGGCCTGAATTTTAAAAAAATCGTCAAAAGTGTAAAATCCGCGATGTTCAACACTTCTCTAAGTTGACTGCTCGGTCTCATCTGGTAATTACGAGGTCGCTTATTTTTTTCGAGACTATTGCCGGATTACCTCCTTGAAGGGCTTGCCCTTGAACGCGTCTCCTCGAGTCTCACTTCTCGATAAGGATCATATACTGAGAATCCCAGTAAGGTAATGTTCATCAGTGCAGAGATTGAATTGAGATATCCCGGTGTGGCTAAAGTGACAATGGCCATAGACTATGATAGGTGAATACCACTGGGAGGAAATGTGGTTTTTTCTACGCTATATCCACCCATAACAGAAGAACACACACAGTGCAGCCTCCCACATCCTTGCACCTCGTGTTTAGTAATCATTCCTCAACTTACAAGCAAGCTCCAGTTAGCCACGGATGGTGATCATTCGCATCGCAAGTTAAACTCAGCTCAAATGCGTGCACTTTTACGTTCAATTACCGTTCCTCGCTTTACGCTCGTTGCGCAAAAACTCCCGCATAGTGTATATATATATAGATATATTTGGTTAAATTCCGATAAAGCAAATGTCTAACCTTTCGACTTCCACATCTATGGGCTCATTCGGGGACCTCACAAATATGAACAACCTACCGGCAATGTCATCGCCGCCACAGGAGCCTGTTTTGCACAAGTCTCTCTACGACCCAGGAACTTTCAGAGCTCCACGTTACAGTCGAGGCTCAACATCTCGTGGTGGTAGAAAAGATTCCGCCACGGATCCTTACGAATTCTCAGACTTGGAGCAAGTCAAGTCGCATGCTCAACTTGCGAAAACTGCTCATGGAGTGAGACTTTTGGCGAAAAATCTCAACAAGGCCACTATTCAGCTTCATCTTCGTTCGGTCATGATTGTAACAAAAGCAAAAGATAACTCTCTGATATATATCACACGTGATCTGGCAGAGTATCTGTTAATGCTCCGTAGAGCTATAGATGTTTATGTAGATTACCATTTGCAGAAATCGCAGAGGTTTGATGCGGAAGGGCTCACTTCGGAGATTTCCGGATCGAAGGATCATTTGAAGTACTGGTCAAAGAAACTGATCCGAGAAAACCCAAACCTGTTTGACTTGGTAATCACTTTGGGTGGTGACGGTACCGTACTTTATGCTTCTACATTATTTCAGCGAGTTGTTCCGCCCATTTTATCGTTTGCGCTTGGCTCTCTAGGGTTTTTGACCAATTTCGCCTTTTCAGATTTCCAAAAGACTCTAAAGAAAGTTATCGAGAACGGCTGCAAGACAAACCTTAGAATGAGGTTCACATGCCGGGTTCACAAAGACAACGGGGACTTAGTTTGTGAGCAGCAGGTGCTGAATGAGCTGACGGTGGATCGCGGCCCGTCTCCGTGGGTTTCCATGTTGGAACTCTACGGAGATGGGTCCCTGCTTACAGTAGCTCAGGCGGACGGCTTACTGCTGGCAACCCCAACCGGTTCTACGGCTTATTCGCTTTCTGCTGGTGGCTCTCTCGTTCATCCATCTGTCTCGGCGATTATCGTTACTCCGATATGTCCGCATACCTTGTCGTTCCGTCCCATACTCTTGCCGGATTCGATGACTGTCAAGGTGAAAGTTCCAGCGCGTTCTAGAGCCACCGCGTGGGCTTCATTTGACGGGCGCTCTAGAGTGGAGCTGCAGAAGGGTTACTATGTAACTGTGACTGCTTCTCCTTTCCCGTTCCCCACGATTCAGTCTTCTAAGAACGAGTATTTCGAGAGTGTGAGCAGTGTTTTGAACTGGAACAAGAGGGAAGAGCAAAAGAGCTTTTACCACTTGTTGAGTGATAAGACCAAAAAGTCTTATAAAGAGTACCACAAGCCGAAATTCGAGCTGGAAAGTAGCCCAGAAGAATGTTCCGGTGAAGGTGGCAACGATGGCGGCAATGATGACTGTCCCAGTGAGGAGCGCACCAACGAAGACTACGATATCGATATCGAGTCCCACGACGGCGACCAGTCCGACTCCACTATCGAACTAGACGAACGAGACGACGATTACACGTGCAACTATTTTGTTCCGAGATCAGACGAGGAGATTCACACCCCGGAAGACCGCTCTACCTTTGACGAGGTGTACCACGTGGTGGGGCCCAATTCCGAGGACCCCAAAGGCCACAGAACGGTGAGGAAGGGCTCAATGGCAGATATCGCAATGCATCTAGCGGATAAACTGGATGATATAGATGTGAGTGACAAGAATCAGTAGATTCCTAAAGAGTGGAAATGGAGATATAGATAATGAGGTTTTTTATAGATAATGAAATGAGAGATGTTTTTGAGGAATGGTGTGTAGTTGCGACGAAGCAAAAGAGCGAGAAAATGCCAAAAGGTATACGGATGGTGGGTTTTTGCACTCAATTATATCTCAAGACTGCCCTTTCAATTACAACAGCCACAATGTAGGCCAACGTGTCATCTCCTCCACACATTGCCATTTACAACTTGCAAATGATTCCATCGATAGAAGAATAGCTTATCTTCTTTTTTTTCTTTCCACCAATGTCTTTCTATTATTATACCCCTTACCAACATAGATATATATATCTCTAATGGATGCTGCTCATGACTTGGAAAATCGAAAAGTCCAAGACGGTGTTATGTTTCGAGGAATCGTTTCAGATGTGCACCTCAACCTCCATCAACTTATTACTTTAATGTGATATACTGACCACTTTTACGAATACGAATAAAATTACCTTCAAAGTGAGCGCAGGCAACTGCGATGGGGAGGTTCAAGCTTCTGAGTATATGGCACACGTTATGTATTGAATGAATACGTTGGTTTAAAGTCTATGCTGAATTGATCTAAAGCAATAAATCAGCTGTATGATAGAGACAGAGACGGCTCCGAGAGAGACGAAACCAAGCCAACCCTTCTTTTTACAGTAAATCTGTCTCTTTCCAACGTATTCTTTTGTATATCCCTCATCAGTCTAAGGGTAACGCCTATTTCAGATCAATCAAATGTGATCGATGGGGAAAAACGTTGCCATTCTTCTAAGGCTCTGCTATCATTTTCGCGATCCGGATTTAAGCTAGACTCGGGAGACGGTAACAAAAAGAAAAACAAGTGGAGAGTTAACAAAATCCACTTTCTTTGTCGTGCTTTGCATTATCTGCTATGTAGGTTTTACTAGGTAATCGATGTTATACTTGAAAGACTTATTTCCTTCCATACTTTTCTCGCGACCAGACATCATTATCTATGATATTGAGCCTCACTTATAAACACAGAAATTCTCTTATTCTTGCACATAAAAGTTTTCTCAAAGCAATAAATTATATATCCCATAACGTACTTGTGTTGTATTGAAGTCCATTGACCAAAAATTCAATATAATGACACTGGTATCTGTAAAAAGGTCAGCCAAATTAATATTTAATTGTTGGGTGGTGGTTCGGTGCCCTCATTGGTTGACTGTTACTTTCCAAATCTCAGAATGAGTAAAGTTGTGATTCAGTCGCTATCATTTGCTTCTCTCAATTCTTCCTGCAAATGACATTTACTTTGTTACTCAAAGCTACATTGCACAACTGTTGAGATCGGTCGGAGTGGGTAAAGTTTTGAACATATGAGCTTTATATACGGAATTTCGATGAATGCATTTTTGCTTACTAAAAAGTTGAGCTGAACATATACATCGATATTTGCTGGAGAGTGAGTATTACTATACTACCAACTTAATAGATTTATACCGTAAAATCAGTCTGTGGTCCAACAATGTGGATCGGATTCATGAGGCACGACGCCTGTTTCCATATATAATGGAAGCACAAAGCTACTTTATGAGAGCGAGCCGATCTGAGCATTTATCGGCTCTCCTGTTTTGCATATGTCCATGAATTTAACTTCTTCACTGCAGGACCGCATAGAATTCCTGCAAAGGATATTGCGAAGAGGATAAGGGCCGCAACATGAATGCCGCAGAGTCCGAAGGGCTTAAGGTTGCAGTTGGCATCCTGAATCGCCTGCGGGTGATATTGTATACTGAGGTACTACTCGAGTTACTATCGGTAGTGTTATACTACAGAGATCACCTCATTCTTACTATCTAAGCAAGGCAGACAAAGATCTGCGTAATAAGAGGCAACACATTATCAGGAGCAATGTGACTGTGATCTATGCAAGATAGACTCTGTTGACATCTAGACTTTAGCATTTGTTAGGTAAAGGAGAAAATGGCACCTGTCAGACATGGTAGGTATAACAGGAGAGGTTTCCGTGCAATTATGGCGCAATTGAAAAACAGTTTATAGTGGAGTGCTAGGAAACACATCAAGAATATTGTCAATACAGGTTTACACCCGCTTTAACATCCATTCTTTCTATCAATATTAGTAAATTCAATCGGTCATAAAAAGAGCTTCGATATAGAGGATTAAATTTTCATGACCTCCTAAGCTTACGCTTCGTTGCAAATTTTAAGAGACGACACCCACTCATTCAAGGGGACATCAGATACTCGCTACGGCTCGCCTTATCAATTGCAATTCCGCATATTTTTCGCACACTGTGCCGGGAACAAACTTTGTGAAAGTGACTCTATGCAAAATCACCACCATATAAAAGAGTACCACACTGTTTTCAACATTTCCTATACAAAAGAGTCTCAGTAAATGAGTTTGAACATTTCCGCTTGGCTTCAAAATACTTAAGTCAAGATGTCCGGATGTCGCAACTATGGATCTGATAATGAAAGAGGCCCTCCCGCCTCTCCCACCAGACCACCAAAGCTTTGTCGAGGGCCAATTCGTTTGGAAAATCTCCAACTGGCGCGAACTATCCGGTAGCAAGATTGTGGGCCCGACATTCCAAGTAGGAGACTTCAAGTGGAACCTTCTGCTCTTCCCCCGTGGGAACTCTACCAACAGTCTTGCCGTATACTTGGAACCGCACCCGATCGAGTTCAAAGATGGGTGGCATGCGTGTGTGCAATTCACCTGCGGTGTTTTCCATCCGGATAGACCTCAAACCCATAAGGTTAGCTCTTCTTCTCACCGGTTCTCCGAAGAAGAAACCGACTGGGGGTTCTCGCAGCTGTGCGATCTCAGACAGCTGTATAGCACGTTTTTAAGCGAAAACCGCGTCAATATCACCGTCTGTATCAGGATTATAGACGATTACACAGGGGTGCTGTGGCACAATTTTGTAAAGTACGATTCTAAAGCGGAAACGGGATTTGTAGGTATAAACAACCAGGGGGCCACATGCTATTTGAACTCTTTGATTCAGTCTTACTTCTTCACAAACGCATTCCGGAAGGCCGTTTACGATATTCCCACCGATAAGTCTGATAGCTCGGACGTGGCACTGGCTCTGCAATCCATCTTTTACCAATTACAAACTTCCCCCGAGCCGGTAGATACTCTCGGGCTGACGGCAGCCTTCGGGTGGGACACCATTGACGCTTTCACGCAGCACGACGTTCAAGAGCTCAACCGTATCTTGATGGACCGGCTTGAGGGCAAGATGAAGGGAACCGCCATCGAGGGCGTGCTCAACAATATATTTGTTGGCAAGATGAAGAGTTTTATTCGGTGTGTAAACGTGGATTTCGAGTCTGCTCGAATCGAAGATTTTTGGGACGTTCAACTCAACGTGAAGGGAATGGGCAACCTCACCAATTCCTTCATCAACTACAACGAGTTGGAAATGATGGATGGCGAAAACCAGTACGCAGCGGAAGGTGTAGGCCTTCAGGATGCTGAAAAGGGAGTGGTTTTCCAACAGCTTCCTCCTGTTTTGCACTTGCAGCTAAAAAGGTTCGAGTACGATTTCAACTACGACAGACTTATCAAGTTACACGACAGGTACGAGTACCCTTTGGAGGTTGATCTTAAGCCGTTCTTGGACCCAGAGTGCGAAATGGCCTCAGAAGACTGCCGCTACCAGCTTCACGGAGTGCTTGTGCACGACGGAGACGTTTCTGCTGGTCACTACTACGCTTTGATAAGACCAGGACTCGAAAACGATTGGTTTAGGTTCGACGATGATAAAGTATGGAAAGCTACGCCGCATCAGGTTTTTGAAGCAAATTTCGGCCTAGGCTTGAAAACACAGTCGGAATTAAACCACTTGTCCCGTGCAGAGTATATAGAATACCAGAATCGTAAACTCACTTCAGCCTACATGCTGGTGTACATCAGGTGTTGCAAAGCCGAGGAGATCTTGCAACCTGTCGACGACACCAGTGTTCCCACTCACGTTAGAGAGCAGGTGAACCAAGAACTCGAAGCTTTGGAAGAACGCAGACTAGAGCTTGAGTACCGTCAGACCCACATGGACATTAAAGTGATTACAAAGGCGAGTTTCACCCATTATGAAGGGTTCGATCTTGCGCCTGACCCTTCAGACAAGACACTTTTCGCAGAAGACTTGGTTGATCCTAAAGCCTTCCCGCTTTCCGTCACTTTTAAAAGAACCGACCCGTTTTCAATTGTGGAAAATTGGCTTGAAACTCAAGGATTGCACGATTTCCGGCTTTGGGGGATGACTCAAAGATCAAACCACACAAACCGTATAGACTGTCCCTTAGGTGATGAAGACGAATCCATAGAACAAATGGCTTCCCGTATGACTCGCAGAGGCGGAGAGATGTGGCTTTTCGCAGAAGAGTCTCCCTTGTGTGACGACTTTTCTTCAGAATCAGATGAAATACTTCTCCACGTAAAATACTTTGACGGAGAAAGTATCAAGGGAGCTACCCAAGCGGTGGTGCGCAGATGGGACCCGGTATCATCGATCACCACCCACATATCCGAATGGGTCGGAACCGACCTTGTGGTTGTTGAGGAAGTGAATTGTGATGCAATTGAGCGGATTAATCTCGCCAAGACTTTTAGTCAGTGTGAGATTCAAACGGGCGACATTTTATGTGTTGCGCGGCTGCAAGATTTAAAAGGTTTGATGAAAAGGTACGAGTTTCTGCATACTCGGATTCACCTACATTTTCGTCCGCTTGCAGCTCTTCCCGAGGAGGATGAAGAATATGGCGACGTTAAGCGTCAGAAATTCGAATCCGAAAATAAAGAGTTCTCCTTCTGGATCCCTCTCCGCACAGCGTATTCAGAGTTGGCTTCCCGGGTAGGGTCTGAGATCGGCGTTGATCCTGCGTACCTGAGGCTTTTCGGTGTGGCTTTCAACGAGCAGCGGATCCCATTGGCGCACACCTCGGAGCTGCCATCGCTTTTCCAGAGGCCCGTGTCGCAGAGTACGGTGATCAATTTCGAGTATGAGGTTCTTAACATCACTTTGGAGCAGCTGGATAGTATGATTCATTTAAAGATCTTTTGGTTGGGCGAAACTGTCACCCATCAAACCCTTCACGAATTTCTCTTGCCCAAGACCGATACTTTCAGTGATGTAGTTGATCGTTTGGAAGCTCAGTTGAAATCAGATCAGCTGAAAAGTGATATTGTGATTTGGTCTGGCACCAACCACCTTTTCCACGCACTTTTAACTGCAGATAACGAGATCTCCGCTGTGGACCCAACATACCAGATCTACGCAGGTTACTATCCCGAGATTGCCAAAGCTTTGCGCGACTGCCAATATTCAACGCCTAACAACAATGGCGATTCTATAAGGCTTGCTTCGTGTTTCCAGTTTCACAAAGACGTACGCAGAATGCACGGGGTCCCATTCATCTTTTTTTTCATCAAGGATGAGCCGTTGAGTGAAACAAAAGTGCGTCTGCAAAAGCTGCTCGGGCTCGGAGATAAGGAATTCCAAAAAGCGCGGCTCGCTCTTTTCTCAACACACCAAGATGTGCAACCCGATTATCTGAATGACGATTCTGCGGTGCTCTTTGACGAAGCTTCTTTAGAGGATCACTTGTGTCTGGACTACCCAGATAGGTTTGGTGGCAAGTTTTCCAACGAGAGGGGCATCAGTATTAAGATGTAGTGGTAGATTTATAAGGAGGTTATTTTCTTTTTAACGCAGTGGTGGATCTATGTTGACTGAGCTTTTAAGCTGGTTGAGTGGCCAGCTCTAAGTTGTTCCATCTTCTAAAATCGGGCAGAAGCTGATTCAAACTTTTTCGAAATTCCAGAACGCGAGTTTCAAGTAGTGACCTCTTCAAGCGGTAACCAGCTGTGTAACCTTGAGATCATTGCTCAGTTATAAAACACGCTTTTATGTCTGCCGTTGCCTAAAATGCACCGGATCTCTGATTCTGCCTATCGTTGCCCGTAACTTCATAAAATATCCTGAAGAATGGTTTGTAAAGGTCACCAAGATCGAATCTATAGATCACGAACTATGATCTTTGATCTATTCTGATTGATCTAAGATCGTAATCCACTGTGAGAGATACGAATCTGTATTTATTCCACCATCTATATGATAATCATACATAGTGAAAAGCTTTCACTATGAAAGAGTATATATCCTGTATAGAGATTTAAAACCTCACCCCAAAGCTCACCTAAAAGCTATCCACAAAAAGATCAGATCTTTTTACATAAGATCAGATCTGGTGACCTTTAATGGTTTGACTTTAATGATTTTCGGATAATGAGACGTTTTATCCGTGGGCCATCATCGAGTATGTCAGGTCCACATTGACGAATCATCAGTTGCAATAAAGGTGCGGCTTCAACGGATGTATTCCTTGATGGCTAACGAGCAGATCATTCTCAGCCCACAATGGTATATAAGGCTCTCCAGACCCGGTTCTTAGATCCGGGTCTCAAATGATAAGATTCGGGTGGATCTAGATCAGAAATCAAAAAATATCACCAGATATGGAGAGCCTTAATGGTACACAATCAAAATCTCAAGATGAGACGATAGCGCGCGCCTTTAGCTCTCATATTTTGAGGGAAGGGGAGATGAGACTTGCTGAGGATCATAAGTGCACCGCTTGTGAATCACAATCTCCATCCACATATGTTTATAACTCGACGGGATGAGCGACTCTTCTGCTAATAAGTCAGACAGAGCTGACCATTCTGCAGACAATTGGGACAACTCGCGGGTCTTTAATTCATGCGAAGAAATGAAACAACTTACGGGTCCATACTTCATGCACAAGAAGCCTGTATCTCTTCACAGTGGGTTGGGATGCCGAAGCAGATCTGCTTTATCCTCCAAGTCTCATCATGTGACATTAACTTTGTAGGATTATCAGCCGCAATCCGGGAAAACAATGCGATGCAATTGTGCAAAAGGAGAACCGATTATGGCCTATTCGAATAAGCAAAGACTATCATGACCAAGCGTGTATGATTTGGAGAGAGGTTCAGTAGCTTTAGACGGAGAAAAAGATTAACGAAGACCAATATTACTACTACCGATTGCTAAACCAATCAAGACTGAGAATGAATTGCCCTTTGAAAGCTGCTCGACTTCAACTGCTCCCAGACCTCCGCATCATCAAACTTGGCTTCTGAGGTTGGGGGAATCCTAGCACTATCATGATCACGTGACTGCGGCGCAATATTATTTGTGGGCACCGCATAGATGAACGTTGCCCAAAAAACTTGACTATCCTGCGAGCCTCTGATATGTCATTCCGTAACTTGAAATACTGACGGTTTCGTGGCTCTCGTCGATTACTTACAAAGTCTCAAAGGAAAACACTGTATCACTTGGCTTTTAAAATATTTGACGATTCACCAAAGACTTGAACAGTTATGTTATTCACATCAGACAAAGCTAGAGTAGATGATTTTTCGTTTTTTCTTCGTCGCAGTAAGATAGTATCAAATAAAGAGAGGGAATCTGGACAGCGGATTTGAAAGATTGAGTAGAAACTGGCTGACATTGATGTCTGGTTACGAGGAAAGGTATGAAAGGGCACTTGGTGTTTCCATGCAGCAGTTCGACAGATTAGATCTCCGATGGTTTTCGCTTGCAAGCAGTGCTCACAAGCCAGCTGGTGAATAATGATGAAAGTATCAAGGGTCGCCTGATCCAGGATCTAGATCAAGGAGGATGTAGATCTAGATTTGATCTAGATAAATGCACATTTATGCAATCATGTTTTCGAAAGAGGGTAGATTATACATTCAAGAGACTAGATATTTTCAAAGTAAATTTTTTAAACCAACTCCTTATGTTTGAGACTCGAACTTTTTCAACTTTTGTCAATTACTCAGATCAGATCAGATCTAGATTTGGGGTGTTCAGCGCAAAGAGATAGGATAAGACGTAAAAGCTCATATCTCAACTCTAGTATAGACTCTGAGATATATATTTATGCACAAAATGGAACAACCTACAAGAAGGATCAAGAAAAGGAAGATTGTCTTAAAACTGGAGAAAGGCCTTTATGGCCTTGAGCAGGCTGGAAGACTTTGGGCAGAAACACTGAGCAAATACCTCAGATCTATTACAGAGTGACTCCAAGTTGCCCAGTGTATTTCGCAAAGGAAGTGCAATTGTGTGCATTTTAGTTGATGGCATACTAGTATGCTCGCCAAATCGTGAAATTAGTTCACAGATTATCAACGATTTCCAATCACGATTCGAAACACGAGCCATTGATCCAATTCCAATTGATTCTGAAATTGCGGGGGGAGTGATAGAGCAAATTACCTTCCTTGGTTTCGAGATAATCACAACCAGAGTGAATGGAGTTTTGCAGACTGTCAGAATATCCAAGACAAAGTACATCAAGGAACTGGATTGGAGAAATCACATCCGCCGGATCTGCTAACCCTTAGAAAGCATGCTGCGGCTATTTCAAACTTTTTTGCCTCAGTCCTTTGTTGGATTCCGCATCGGATTCTGTGTGTGTTCTCTTTTTCGGCATTTCCAATTATGTATTATGGATATAAAATCATGATCCCTACTAAATTTGGGATTCAAGCTTCACGCTTCTCACTCACATAAACCATATTCAGCCAATCTCCTCTTCATTAAGTTTCATACAAGCGTTAACTCTAAACATGTTGCTTTAAATGGATTAACCAATTGGGTGATGAACCAACTGTACTTGATAGGGATTGATGCAGCAAGCATAACGCTTGGTCAAACTATGAATAGGGACTCGTCATTGAACGCAGCAATCAATCAAACTATCGTAGGAGCAAGTTGTCTCTCGCCGAACAAAGTGCGGGAGACTCGTAAACAAGTAACCTTATGCAATCCCCCATTGAGGCGGCCCATTTGAGGAACCCTATCATTTCTCCTCACAATAACATCTGCAATGCAACGGACCACTTCTTATTCGGTGGAGTCAGTGGGTACTCAGCGTGACTCTAGAAATTAGGAACACGCATATACGCACTTCCCTCCCCACTGCTATTAACACGGAGCACGTATGGTTTTACTATGTAAGCGCTGCTTATTGTTAATAATGATTTCAATTACTCACTGTAATCCTGACCATAATCCTGACATCCTTTTCAACCTTTCCATAGTTACTTAGGGCACTCTGATTGATATGTTTATCTTGGGACAACAGAGTAGCTGCAAACACACATGGCTCAAGTTCAACGGCAAACATGACGAGCCTCACCAGTACCTACTGAAAACATCGGGTCAAGTGGCTTCGTTTCTGCTTATTTGGTTCCCACAAGCATACCAAAAGCACATTTTTTTAGTTGATAGAAATTGTTCAGCTGGTGACCCCATCGACGTTGCCTGCGCTGACTTTGACGGGTGTTTCTGCGCTCCACGCACTCGTAAATTGAGTCAATGCATTTTTAGCAGAGTATTCGAGAGCTGAAGTTGAGATGATCGGGTGAGCACATAAAAAGATACTTTCAAATGACAGAGAAGCCACAGATGACGCGGGGCCCAAGTATTTCAGAAATCTTGCGATACAGTGGACATTAAAGGCCGTGAGTCTAGGCATCGCAAACTGTGTGCTTTCTCACTCTTTTGATCAGTCTGTGCCAGTGGGTAGGATGGAGATAGTAGCAATTGTGAGGGTATTTAGCAGAATGTGAACTTTATGCAGTCCCTTCACAAGTTTTTCGATCTAGCCTAGCTTATTGCAACTTAAGATACCCAAACAACGCTTCATGGCTTTGATTCTAAAGAACGCCTTCTCAGCTCGGTGCTACTCAACTTCCCCCGCCAATTATCCGACTCACTTCCTCCGCCAAGAACATCAATCTTGTGAATGATCAGAGGGTGCCAGCCCTTCTTCTCTCTTTCAACATTGACAAAAGTTGCCCCCTTTTCGCTTTCCGCACTCACAACAAGAGCGTCAATTTCTTCAATTGTGGCAGTGGGCCCACATACATCTTGAATCTCGTAAATTGACACTTTGATATCTGAATCAACAACAGAAAGAAACTTTTCAACACTCTTTTTACGGTCATCGTAGCTCTGCATCGCTTCTCTATACTTTTTGTTGTGCAACAAAGACTCTCCGGTGATGCCCACAATGAGTTCTTTCTTGGTGAAGAACGCAGCCATGGTTAAAAGAACTTTGTGCCCGTCGTGAAGATGGTCAAAAGTCCCCCCCACAGCTACAACAGTATGAGATTTACCCGACAAGCCCTTTGAGCTGAGATTTAAAGGCACAGACCGGACGGTATCTACATAATGTATATTGCTCCCCTTTAATTTTGAGTGTTTATCGACAACCATTAGATCGTAGTGATCAAGTGGCTGAAATGTGACTTGAGTGCAAACTTCTTCCCTGCCTAGATTTTGGCACTCTCGTCTAACGAAATCGTAACAAGTCTCAAGCACAAGCTGAAAGTCATCAGCATCTAGCACGAAATCCGTCAGCCTGATATCAACAGAACACTGGGAACAATTCTCTATAACCCATTTCAAAAGAGACCGGTATTGGCCTGTTTGAAGAAGTTGAGTCGAAACAATACAAACCACTTGCATACCTATCCGTACACCTTTTCACACCCACTATGTCTGAACTGGAGATTGTGCAAGACCTTAAAAGTCGCGGGAAATATGTTCCCCCGGCGAGATTAAAAGCTGCTCTTGAAGCGGCTGGTCATGTGACGGATAAGGAGGAACAAGAGTTGAAATGGCGCAGTCTGGAGAAATCGATCAACGGGTTGGTGAATAAAGTGAATAGTTCCAATCTGCAGCAAATTATAGTAGACCTCTTTAAATTAAACCTCATGAGAGGAAGAGGACTTCTGGTGAGAAGTTGTATGAGATCTCAAAATGCTGCCATTCCGTATACGCCAGTTTATGCTTCCTTAATATGTTGTCTAAACTCCAAGATTCCCGAAATAGGGAGCCTTATAACCTGTCGGGTTATAGTTCTGTTCCGTAAAAGCTATAAAAATAACGACAGGTTGAATTGTAAGTCGTCGCTAGCTTTTATTGCCCATCTTTGTAATTTTCAGGTTGCCCACGAGATTATTGCGCTGGAAATCTTGCAGATCCTTCTTGAGTCTCCCACCGACGACTCTGTTGAGTTGTGCTGTGAGTTTTTAACCCAGTGCGGGGATTTTCTAACGAATGTAAATGGATCTCTCACTAAAAAAGTGTTTGAACAGCTAAGAATGCTTTTGCAAGAGGGACACTTTGGCAAGAAAGTTCAGCATACGGTGCAAGAGATGTTCAAAGTGAGACGCGATGGGTTTAAAGCCCATCCAGCTATTCCAGAAGAGCTTGATCTGACAGCAGAAGAAGATATGGTGACGCATACAATAGGGTTGGGAGATAAAATCAAGTCGCATGACGAACTGAACGAGTTCCACTTTGACGAAAAGTATGCAGACAACGAGACCAAGTACGATGCTTTAAGGCGGGAAATCTTGGGTGATGAGTCAGAAGAAGAAGAAGAAGAGGAAGAGGAAGAAGAACAAGGTGAGGAGATTGTAGAGGATTTGACCGAAAAGGCGGTTTCCGAATTCCAGAAAAATGTATATCTTGTAGTGATGTCGAGTATGTCGCACTCTGAAGCGGTTCACAAACTGCTGCGTTTGAAAGGCGACGTCAAAGAGTTCGAGTACAGACTGGCAGATATGGTTGTCAAGTGCTGTTCTCAGGAAAAGACGTATACAAAGTACTACGGCCTTATTGGCGATAAGCTGTGTGGGTTCAACCACAAGTGGGAAGACGGGTTCAAGAGGGTGTTTGCAGAAAATTACGATAACGTGCACATGTTTGAGGCAAACAGTCTAAGAAACATTTCAAAGTTTTGGGGCCACATGCTGGCTTCGGATATGCTTGGATGGGAAGTGTTGAGCAAGATTGTCTTGGACGAGGAGAGCACCAACTCTGGTTCAAGGGTTTTCCTGAAATTTTTGTTTCAAGAAATGGTGGCAGAACTGGGAGTACCAACTTTAAAACAGAGGATTGGAGAAGAGTACATCCAGCCGTATATAAGCGGGTTATTCCCGCAGGAAGGTGATGACGAGCATTTGCGGTTTGCAATCAATTATTTTACAGCAATAGGGTTAGGAGCACTCACCGAGGGAATGCGCAAAAGTTTGGCTATGCATGAGAGATCTAGATCGCGTTCTGCATCAAGCGATGCATCCAATTCCAGATCCCGGTCTGGATCTCGGAAAAAAAGACGTTTGTCGCATGATGCATATGCAGAGTAGTGCATGTTCTAGATTTGTTTATACTCCCAGGTGGGTGTGTGCAGCACAATAAATATCATCGATGACTAAAGGGTCACCTTCAATAGTTCAGTAGATAGTATAATATATTGTAATGGTATAAGACAGGAGAAATAAAGGAGAGACATCCTGAAAATGAAAAAAAAAAGACCCGCGCTAAAACACTTAGCTGGATAGGACCCCCCAGTACTGCTCAGCATTGAAAGGACCGGGTTGTTTCCACATGTCGTTGAAAGCGTTGAAGCCAATAACAGAGTCTCCGCACTTTTCGGAGATAGAGTCAATAGCGGCTTTCTGGTTAGACTTGGAAGGAACGGCAACGTTGTTGGAGTCACCCTTTGATGGCCATCCAGATTCGACGATCAGAACATCTTGGTTCCCGCTGCAGGCAGACCACACTCTTTGTAGTTGCAAAAGAGCCCAGTCACCAGCACCAGAAGCCTCGATGTATCCGTCAAAGAATGCGTGAGCATTGACAGCCATGTAGTCGGAGTATTCACAAAGTTCTGGGTTGTTGATGACAGCGATAAAAGTGTCAACGGAAACAACCTTTCCAGAGTAACCAGCAGACTTCAAGGCGGACTTGGCGGATTCAACGTACTGCTTGATTTGAGAAGGAGTGGCTTGGCCAGAGTTGACGAGCTCGTTACCAACAGAAACAGTGTCAACATCGTCCCAAGATCCGTGAGACTCAACAGCAGACTGAATGGTGGAAACACACTCTTCGATAGCGCCAACTTCAAAGATTCCCAAAAAGAGTTTCTGACCATTAGCCTTGGCCTTGAAAACGTTCTCAACTTGGTTACAGTCGGTTCCGTAAAGTCTGATGAGACCGTAACCGGTAAGCTTCTCCAAATCGGAAGCAACTTCGTCCGCAGACTTGCATCCCCCGTTGTCGGAGTATGGAGAGTAAGTGATACCCTTCAAGTTTGAGCTGAAGCTTCCAGAAGTGGTGGCCGCCGAAGTGGAGGAGGCAGACGAAGAGGTTTCCTGGGAAGTTGTGCTCACTTCAGTGGAGCTGGTGGTTTCAGCAGAGGTGGTCTCAGCAGGACTCACAGAGCTGGTGGTGCTAGGAACAACTTGTGGAGCAGAGGTAAACTGCGAACGAGAAACAGAAGAGGCTGGGTGCACGTCTTGAACTGTTTGTGCAGATCCTCCAACGGTGACAATCTGTGTTTGGGTAACAATCACAACATCACGCTTGTCGTGAAGGTTGTGGTGGTGCTGGACAGGGCGGGCAACCGCGTTTCCAACAAAGGCTGAGGCCGCTAGGGCCGAAAGGATGTATCTGTATTGCATCTTAACGAGAGGGAAGACTAAAAGGAATGGACAGAGTGAAAAACTCAGAAGGTGTGCAATAGAGACAGGAAAAAAAAAATGGGGGAAAAACCGTGCGCTTTTATTCCGCAGCGTACGTAATGTTTACAGTTTGTTTCAAGGGATGCTGCAAGATCGTGCATCTTGCATGGCGCATGCATGCATCGCCTTTTGTACCGTCCGCGCAAACTTTAAAGCTTAGATCTAAAGAGATCTTTAAAACCGTGTTTTACTGCAAGACGTCAGTACAGTTTGCCAATAGGCTTCACTTTGTATTCAGACTTCTGTCATTTTGAAGAATCCGGACCCACCGGCCGCGAAGGGGGGACTGCAGGGTGCATTGCAGCGCGCTGCGGCCTGCTGATTGGCCGTGAGAATCGGATCACTCTAAACCCGGGGAGAAAATAAAAGCTGCATCAACAATGCAGTCATTCGGATGCGGGAAAAAAGCTGTATCGTTTACTCAGGCATTTGCTTTTACAAAAAACGCTAAATAAAAGGCTTGAAAATTTCTCATCCCTTTGTTGTGTAAACAACGTGTGTTGATCAATTTCCCTTTTAGATCTGGGCCCAGACTGATCTGCGTAGATCGTCTTGGCGAAGGCGTTCTGATGGTTTGGGAAATTGCAAAAAAAGAGACTTTTAATTTAAAAGAGTGATTTGCGGTAAAGTGGTGATATCCGCTCCCATCCTCTTTTCATCCTATTATCCAAGAAGTTTTAAAACGGATTTACTATCAGGATAGCCTTCGAGTTACATTGCATCTTTATTATAGCAGCATTTTGCTTCAACTCAGGTCAGATAATTCCATCTTCCGTCTTATTCTATTCAATTTTCCATTTCGAACGGCTTTTTGACCGATATCTCAATTCTTGTGGCATATTGTGGGCTTTTACGATGATGAGGGTCACCCTAATAAACTACTTCAAATGGAGATTTTATCGTGAAAAAAAGCTACAAATTAATCATACCGCATGCGAGTGATATGCCATGCAGGCAAAACATTTGAAGGTTCACAATTGGTGTCAACATCTGAAGCAGATTTAGGTTTACTTGTGAAATAGGCTGAAAAGGCTTGATCTAGTTGAAAAAAAATTATGACTCGATTTGGCTAAGAATAAACCAGAGAAACATGGGAGGGCCTCAAGATCAAGTCTTCGCTGAATCAGGGAATACATCTATCGATATTTTCAGTTAGGCTCATGCAATATCCCTGTAGCTTTTCTGACGCTGTTATTTGACTACACATAACCATTCAAGTATCAATTTGACCTAAACTATGATGTTCTCCGTTGTGATGCATCAGAATGGCTTGAAGGAATACGGCATGAAGTAATGGCCAAGCATTTTAAACTGATATCAAATACACAGAACCCACATTTGTCTCTGAATATGAGCGGGATGAGTTTATCCGAATGTAAGAAACAGTTAAGTAGTTGGATTCCACATATGAACTCTTTCAAAGTGAGGCCGCTTTAAATGGCTTTGTGACAAAAATGGAATCCCAATGGGCTATCCTTGTTGCAACTGGGATGCCTGCGAATGTCCTTTATGAGGGCAAAGGGTTGGATACTCTAGTTTGAATCTTTTCGGGGGAAGATTAAAAGAAACTCGCTTGAAGCTGGGGATGGTTCGGAAATATGTACAAGTAGAGCCTCAACAAGTGCTAGCAGAAATCAGCGCGCCAAGGACTCGAACCCGAACCCACGCAATGGATCCCAAAATTCAAGTCGAAGTGGACCCCAACGAGGACACAGAATGGAATGACATTCTCAGAGCCAAGGGGATCATCCCACAGAAGGAGCCGGATGAGACTGAGCAGCTTGAAGAAGCTCTTGCTGAAGCGGTCAAAAAACAGGAAGAGAATAGGCTTGAAAATAAAGATTTAGACGAACTAGACGAACTTGAAGATGATGAAGATGATGAGTTTTTGGATTTTTATAAGCAAAAGCGAATTTCCGAAATGCACCAACTTTCAAAGAAATCTCGTTTTGGAATGGTTTATTCTATTGCCAAGCCCGAATATCAAAAGGAAATTACCGAGGCGTCTATAGATTGTTTTGTATTTCTTCATATGTCCCTTACGAGTAGTTTACAATCAAGATTACTGGCGTCTCATTTCGAAACGCTCTCGAAAACGTTTCCCGAGATTAAGTTTTGCGATATTCCCGCCAATAGAGCCGTTGAGAATTATCCAGAATCTAATTGTCCTACGTTGATCGTGTACCATAACAAGGACGTTGTAAAGCAGTATATTACATTGGCTCAGCTTGGAGGTAACGCTACCAAGCTGATGGATATTGAAAATGTGCTTGTTTCAGTTGAGGCCGTTAAGGACGCAGACAAGCGTCTGACGCAGAACCAAGAAGACGCTGATCTGGAACAGCATCGCATGTTGCGATTTGCTAAAAAGTCTTTGCGTGAAGAGGCTGATGATGATTTTTTTGATTAGTCTCAAGGGAACTGTGTATTTCGTAAATAAGTTTGTCACATCAAGTTTGTCACATCAATGCGACGAGGCGTTTGCTGAAAGGTTGTTTTTGACGCCAGTGTGGTCACTCGACACCACGAGTATCTTTTTGGTATCAAGTAATCTGCAGCAGGGAAAGAAAATAGTATTTTTTTTCCCTCATGAACGAATGCTACCGTTCGATGAGTTGAGAGCCTTTCCAAAACGCTCCGTGTTCCTCTTCTTTTGGAAGACCAACCATCACCTATTCACGGGAGTGATTTGAGTAAATGTATATATGCCACTCGAAAGAGCCGAACGTGTCATTGGATGGACGCACTGCTCAATTGGATGATTGTCTCATAGAAACAACTGTGATGTGATAAAAGTGGCGGTCTTTATGCGTTGCTTCTCTCGTGGTTTCAGATCTTGGGATAGGCAAGTTGATGGGGCACCGGCCTCAGATGCTGGCTTGAATGGGGCAAACCACCGCCTTATGCGCAAATTGTTTTTGATACAGCTTCTCCATGTCTGGTGCAAATAAGGTCCTCACCTGGGTATATATACCCTCGATGATAGCTAGATGTTTGGCTCTCTCATAAGGGATCCATACGCCCTTGCGATCAATTTGTCCCTCTCGTATAACGTATCTCACTTTCTCCGACCTTAGGATCCCGTCCCTGCGGCCTCTGGTCATTGGGGAAATTTTCATCATCTTTGATGCGTTGATGAAATGCGTATCTTGACGTCGACATATTTTGTGCTGACCAAACTCAAGTTGGTAGCAGAAGATTTCCTCCTCCGGCCAGAAAACTTTTCGAATAAACTCTCCATCAAGAGGAGCAGCCTCGGTATCACTCAGTTGTTCTTCAAGCACATCATCCTGAAATAAGCTGAACCTTTCAACTTCTAGCTTGATAACAGCATAGCTGTCATGTAGTGTTCCCAATACCGGGGCCATAGAATAATATGCTCATGTAGTGGCGGGTGAGGATGGAGAACAAAATTGTGGGGCATACATGACCCGCGAAGGTTACAAAAGTGTGAATCGCGGGCAGGCTATGTTCTTTTAATAAGGTTTTATCGCTAAAGTTAAGGTTAAGGTTAAGAACAGTAATCGTTCATATGCATTCTGCGAGTGAACTCTGCAAATGAACAATCTCGCTTGAGCGGCGCTACAAGCCTGCCGTTAACCTTGCTCAGATTTATAGACTATTCATATCGCTTGACCTATGGCTCGTTTTCCTGTCTGGGGCCTCAATAACTCTCTGGATGGCTTTTTGTACACATTGTGAAGTAATGACTTTTACAGAGAAAAAAAAACATTCCCCTGTTGAGCGAGTCCAGTAACATCCTATGCCACAGTTATAGAAAGATCGAGGTGATATCCAGGTTTTTCCCGGGATATGCTTTTACTCGCAGCATGGCGCATGTAGAATAAGATTTGCGAGAATATTCAAACTGAGAAATGACGAAAACCCAAAAATAGTTCTTCACTCACGCTTTGACAATCTGCCGATTACCATGACTAGACATTTTTGTTCGTGAACAGACTGTTAAATGCTCCACATGATCATTTGGCGAGTTATATATCTCAACTAGCCTCTTGACAAGAACAAAACATGGGGTGGGGCTATAACTCGCCTTCTATTCTCTGTGGATCGCACAAGGTATGGTCAGTCAAGACTTGACGTGCCTGGAGAAAAGCCGATAAACACAAGCTAAGAAGTGACGATATGACCCTGGATAGAAGCTTGTCATGCTCAGGACCGCTCCAATCGTCACTTGACGATTTTGTATGATGAACATTGAGATTCAGCCAGTTGACCAACTCTCACGAGGGAGCATTCAATAGGATGTTGAGGAGTTTATTTAATGGGACTTTTCCTTTGGGAAGATATTTTTCTCGAAAAGTTGGAATAAGGAGGCGACGTTTGTCAATGGGTAGGCTGAGAAGCAGATCCACCAGCTAGATCCCGAAGGGCTTTCAGTGGATCGAGTCAGAAGAGCATTCTTTGCTAAAAAAATTTAACCACTATACGGAAAAGCAGCTGGGACTTAGGATGGCATTATTGAACTTTCTAAAGGGCATACATCTTATTAACTACTCCCCCCAGAACCCAAAGAATTTGATTTCTCGTAAGGTGCCCCGAGTGAGTCAATAAAAAAACAACACCTGATCCCTAGTCGGCATAGTTTATGGTTAAGACTACGACGGTATCTGATCATCTTCGATCCCCTAACTTTCGTTCTTGATTAATGAAAACGTCCTTGGCAAATGCTTTCGCAGTCTTCAGTAAATCCAAGAATTTCACCTCTGACAACTGAATACTGATGCCCCCGACCGTCCCTATTAATCATTACGATGGTCCTAGAAACCAACAGAATAGAACCATAACGTCCTATTCTATTATTCCATGCTAACATATTCGAGCTATAGGCCTGCTTTGAACACTCTAATTTAACTTGATGAGAGAAATGTTTCATCACTGACTTTTTTCAACGCCGGGGGGAAATCGAATTCTGATTGAATAACCTATGCAGGTGAAGAGATTTACCGCCGCCTAAAGAAAACGACGTGTGACCAAATCGTAACTCAATTCTGTAGCATTATTCTTGTTTGTCTCAATAGCTATTTGAATCCGGTCAAGATCGCTTCTGATCTATGATCAAGAGCGTGTTGAGATATATCTACTCCAATGCAACAGCTGTCTCCAATCTTTTGGTCACCAGTCAGCTGTTGCATTTCTTAACCTCTGATCTTTGGTCTGCCTCCCTTAAATAGGGTCACCTCTTTGTGACAGATTCCTTTTGACGGAGCAAATCGAGCTACCCGTAAATCTTTCTCGAACTCATTCTGGAACGATCTTATGGCGTATACTTGAATGCGAAAGGCCTTGAAGGCCAATGGTTCACCACGCAACAGAGGAATTACGAGGCGGAGTCAACCAGTTTCTTTTTTCCTTACCCACGACAAGATACTTTGTCAATTGAACACATACTTCGCATGTTTCAGGAAGGTACAACAAAAGCTGATGGTGACATGACGAAGTGGAGGTGACAAGAGAACAGGAGTAGAAGGAACGTTTGATTTTT
The DNA here is from genome assembly GCA_030567395.1 of Citeromyces hawaiiensis. Lineage (NCBI taxonomy): Eukaryota > Fungi > Ascomycota > Pichiomycetes > Pichiales > Pichiaceae > Citeromyces > Citeromyces hawaiiensis. The sequence continues at coordinate 37,538 of JAJLSF010000360.1, forward strand.
GTCGGCCCCTAAGTTTGGCTACTGCAGCACATATTCAAGAGAGGAATGACTGGGATTCTTGGAGTAAATTCTATAAGTCAGAAATATATTCGATTGATCCGGGATATACGGAGGAAGATGATGAGACGAGACATCACTATTCCTTTTTTATCGGGTCCATCTGGAGTGAACCATCAGGAGGAGCTTCGTCGCGATAAAAGCTGCTTTACTATTCTATATCACACAAGGTGAAATGTCATTGTCAGTACTTATTTTATCCTCGATCAGTTCAAGTCATCATGCTCATGCCGCTAAGACTCCTCGGGCCTGATAAGGAATACCAAAAAGACTGTTCTTCTATACCTACCATGTCCAGGGTATGCTCTCCTCAGACTGCTAGAGCTCAATTGGGCTTTGAATTACATACACTGCAGCACAAACTGAATGGCTTAAAATGCACTGTTTATTTACATGGAAAGAAATTTGTGCCTTATATTATGAGCCACCTTTCAGAACTTTCAGACCTCAGAACTCAATTTCTGCAGTCAAATAAAGTCACCACCAAAGAAGCGTCCTTCGAGGCATTGGCTCAAATATTCCAGAGCACCACCAATTTTTGTGTCTCTAGGAGCGGGAACCCTTGCGTGCTCAAAGTATGTATGCATACTGCAAACCGAGAGTCGATAGATGCAGAGAAAGAACTCTTCTCATAAGGCTCACACATTATACAATTGTGCCACTTTTCAAGACTATATTTGATGCACTATGTAAAAAAGTAAATACGCCTTTGTCTGAAGCACCTGGTGGGAGGTGACTCTGCTCACCACTTCGTCGTCAAACTTAAACCACGAGCCGTCTCTTGATTTCACCATCGAAACGTAGTGTCCCGTATTGACGGACCCGATGTGGCACACCACTGCAAAAAGCTCATACGTCAGTGGCTGCAGCGGATCCACCGTGTAGGTAGCCATATCGAGAAATAGCGGGAAGTCGACATGGTTTTCAATCTTGGTGGAAGTGGCCAGATGCTCGAACCGTTTGAGCTGGATCGCCAAAACCGGCGGAATCCTCTTGATCATCAGCTGCTTTAAAGAAGGGGTTTGCTTCCCGCATGGGACACAGCTGCGAGTAACGTCGAGTTTCTCCGGATGCGTAAACTTGTTGAGACACTCAGTTAAGGAGATGGATGGTATGTTTTTAGAATGCGAAAGCTCAAGGGAAAGATCCAACATGGGATCAACGGTGATATTTACAGCTCCGCACTCTGAGCACGTGACGGAGCTTTGCAACTCTCCGCAGAAGGTTGTATGCGTTACGCATTGGCATTCTGAAATATCTGAGGATTTTTCTTCAAAAGACTGGTGCATTTCCTCCAAGACAAACTGGAGAAACTCGTGGGCATCCTGCTCAGAGTACCCCGCGAGAGATTTTTTCAGTTTCCACGATGCAGTGAGCAATGCCACTGGGCCGTAACCCTTTGTGGTATTGACGGTATAAAAATCTTTAAATATCTCATCGAGGCAGCACGTTAAGCACTCATCTATAGCTTTTTCACATCGCATGGAATGCCACCCTGAAAGGAAAAAATCTCGTACAAAGGGGTTATGCAGGAAAGTCTGCAGTATGGACGACATGAAGCATGTGGATCCCATATTAACAAACCCACGAAGTGCAAAAGTTGTGGAGAAAGAAGGTAAACTGCTTTCTGAATCTACCAACTCAGATTCGTTTCCTGCTGCACTATACTGCATCCCAGGGTATGCAGCTGAGTTTGTCTCTTTTACTAATTTTATACGCACCGAATCAAGCAGAGGGTCGCCTACGTAATTTTCACATCTAAAACAAATAATATGCCCCGTTGAGCTGTCGATTCCTAATTTTGTTAAATTTTTCCAAGGCTTTTGACTTACCAAATACATGTCCAGAGGACTTTGCGTGCATAATCCCGTGTTGGTTAGACCAGCATCCCACATGGGAGCATTGAAGGCACATAAATAGGGACCCCATGCAGGTGTGGCACTGTTTGCAAGAGAGAATCTTTGCCTTGAGTTGAGATGCAGTGAGATCGGTGGATCCAAATGCCACCCGCACCGCTAGTTCGTAGTTCCGGAAGACAGCAGGCTTAGAGTTGGAGCTGACAATTTGCTTGAGATGTTTGCATGAGGCGAATGTGATTGACTCATTGGCGTTGTGTGGATCGTAAGGCATAGAGATGCAGATCACTGAAAATTCACCTGCAGGTTGAGTGTGCACCTTTATGCATATATATAGCGACCACCAGCCGAAGTGATTATTAATTCACGACAAGCGCAAGAGAGAGTATTTTATTCTAAAAATGCAGTAACCAGGTCTCAATGAGTGAATTTGACAAAGAAAATACCACGAGCCCGAGCGAGAAGACGCTTCTGTTTTTTGGTATATGCAAATGGGCTATCTTATTCCCATTACATGTTGTAAGCTTGAAAAAAAGATACTGAGTGTGAATTGGCCGCAGAGTTCTCCATGTCTAGTTGTTGAGAAGAATACATCGAATCGATAGACTCAAGTGTGACTTGCGATGATCGCAGTCACTATGTGTAGGTTAATATATATAGTTGCCTTGTGCCCTTGTGCCTTTATTCTCGAAAGAGCACCTATTCCTGGAAACACTTTTAATTCCACCTCTAGAGTTGTCTTTTGAGGAATGGAAGTTATCGTAGACTGAACGAAGACGGTCTCTCACACATGATAAAGTACGCATATTGTTCAGTCTGTCCCAGTTTGAGTCTCCTATTGAATACTTTTCTTGGAATGACGTGGTCTATTAATGTTTAAATATCTCCTCTTTCGTAGCGGATACTTGAGTCTCCATGCTTTTTATCAACAACCGTTATTGTAAGGCCATGAAGGATCATTGTCCAGAGTATTTGGGCAACTCAAGCTTCTCGGAGTGTGCACGGTGTTTTTAATTTTGAAGGGTGAAATCCCTGAAGATACCTCACCTAGCTTCCATAAGTGACCGCCTATCCATAGTAGGCGGAATCGATCTATCCTAAAGCACTTTGTCTTGTCCTAGCAATATAAAGCGCATAAGAGATCAGGTATGCCTTGAAAATGCAATGTGCACAATTGAGCATTCTCGCTAGAAAGATGCAGCAGCTCAGCGAGAGGTTACTAATTGGGGAATACGGTGAAAGACAGATTTTAGTCATTTTAAAGAGAGATGGTAGAAATCAGTTGGTGCGTTCTTCGATAGTATGTATATCCAGAGTACGTTCGATGAAAGAGCTCAGCGCGGCTCAATTTAATACTTCAACAAGTGTTCATCATAAACAGGTGGGTGCAGTTAGGGGAACAAGAGACTAAAATCAGGGGAAGGAGGTGCTTTAAGTGACTTGGAAGTCAAAAAGATAAATATATTTGTCATACTTTTCGTCGCAACTAGGCGTCAATAGTAAGAGCATTCAGCTTTATTTTCCAGACTCTGCTATATATTTTAATATGCACGCTCAAGGGCTATTCAATAGAGGTAACAACACTCTTGACAGGCCGCTGTAATTTCATTCTTCCCCTCTAAAATACTCTATCATCTGAGTTCCACAAGTACAACTGTGCAAACAAAGTCATGCAAAATACAAGAAAAAGAAGGCATCTAGATGAGGACACTACATTAGCTGACAAGGGGACGGTTGCAATGATGAGCAAACATCATGTTCGCTCAATGAGGTAAAGTTTGTCGACTTTACTTAAGTTGTTTTTTGCTGCAGGGTTTTTGGCGAATCAAGCACAGAATGTCTCCACACTAAAATACCAGAGTTCACATTTGCTTAACTGAAATAACCGAAATAGCTCAAGCTTTTGGCTTTCACTGACACTCGAAATTTCACACCTCCCATAATAAAGCAGCATGTTTGGTAGACAAAATCTCTACTCTAAATCCAAGGCCACACAATTTGTCTTGAGAGGAGAGCGGGATCTCAGTTTTCTAACAAAACACTAAACTAGCCAATACGGACACAGAACTAAAACCCACCAAGTAAATGATATCTTGGTTGACTTTTTTACAGACAGCAGTGTCAATGGTATCAAAGTTTTTGGTCAATGGGCTTCATTAATACACAACTACGTTATGGGATATTGCTTCCATGGAACTTTTATGTGGAAACAAAAAAACCTTGCAATTCATTAATCCACCTCTCAGAGCCTATCACCTTTTCTTTTGTTTTAGACCCCATGTATAATGTTGAGCCACATTGGAAGGTTCTTGAAAAAGTCACAGCATGGTCAGAAAATTGATCGTCCTCAAACTTCAAAAGACGAGTCATACGGAGTATCGCAGGAAAAACAGAGCTCGCTGATTTTGTGTTCTTTGCATCAAGAACTCTTGCATGTGTTTCGGACCATATAAGGCTGGTTTTCAGGGATGGGATAGTGTAATTCAGCCACAAGAAACAGGATGACCGCTGATAACTTGCCTACACTATAGGATATATGTGCTATCGTTACGGGAGAACGATATTTTTGATCAAGAGGCGATAGAAAGCGAGCTTGCCACAAAATATAACTTGGAGGAAAATGAGGAGATCGGCATAATTATAACGACGAATGTTCTACTCTTGGACCATAGTTAGAGCTTTCAGCAATTTTCTTCGACTGATGTCTCTCAGAGCTAGCTTTTTTCTTCTCTACAGGGATAGACCACCGCGAGGCAGTAGGGCGAGAAGGTTGAAAATCTCACAGATATATGTTTATGAATAGCCGAGTCATTATTTGGTGAGGAGGCAGTACTTGAGAAATTGAGTGCAATCGAAGAATCAGTCACGTGTTACATCGTTGACAGAAAATGAAGATTATGGTACAAGGCTTCTTTATTAGCCCATGGTTGATCTAACAACGTCTCGTCAGGTTAATTCAGTGTGCCTCACGACGACGGAGCATGCGCAGAAATCCCACAATCAACAGGAATAATACCATTGAATAGCATTGGTTTAGCACCTACCGGGAAATGAGTTCCTGGGGAAACAAATTTAACCCCCTTGAAACTCTGAAAGAACCCCTCAGGAGAGATCATTTAAAGGAAAGCTTTCGAGATGGTCTGAGAGACGGCCCTCACTAAGCAGGTTCCGAAAAAGTCCGGTGTTCCTGGGACGTTCCCTTACCAAATGTACGGATGCGCTCATCTGTAAACATGTGGGAAGATGATCTGTATCCTTCGTATTCTCTAGAACCGCCTATTGAATACTCTCAAATCGAGGAGATTTTCCTCTCTTTAGGCAAACGCCTTGGATTCCAGACAGATTCTGTAAGAAACATGCTCGAGCACTTTATGGTGCAACTAGACTCGCGCTCAAGTAGAATGACCCCCTTACAAGCTCTGGTATCTCTGCACAGAGACTACATCGGCGGAGAATATGCCAACTATCGTAAATGGTATTTCGCTGTTCCCCTCGACCTGGACGACGATCCTACCTTACCCGCGGAGTTCAAGTGGAAAGAGAAGATGAGAAGTTTCTCGCTTGATAGCCTCATTTCGCAAGTAGCTCTTTATCTGCTGATTTGGGGAGAAGCCAATAACATCAGGTTTCTTCCTGAATGTCTTTGCTTTATTTATAAATGTGCATCAGATTACCTCTTCATGCAAACAGTGGAAGATGCTCCTGAGCAAACCTTTCTAGATACAGTAATAACCCCTTTATACGATTTTATAAGAGACCAGCAGTACGCTCAAGTCGATGGGAAACTCGTAAGGCTGGAAAAAGACCACTGCGAGATTGTAGGGTACGACGATATGAATCAGCTTTTCTGGTTCCCGGAGGGAATCGAGCGACTGTACCTTAAAGGCGGAACAAAGCTGCTGGATCTCCCAAAACAGAAGTGGTATTCCAGTCTCAAAGAGATGGACTGGGAAAGGGCCTTCTACAAGACTTATAAAGAAAAGAGAACTTGGTGGCATTTGGCTACAAATTTCAACAGGATCTGGATCATTCATCTCTCTGTTTTCTGGTTTTACACAAGCTTTAATTCCCCTACTTTGTATACAAAGCACTATGTGCAGGTACTCAACAATCCTCCCTCGTTGCATGCACGTTTTACCTCTATGGCACTTGGAGGGTTATTAGCCTGCATTATACAGCTGTGCGCTACAATTGCAGAATGGTCATTTGTTCCACGGCAATGGCCTGGCGCGCAGCATTTGACAAAGAGACTGGTTCTCTTGAGTCTCATCACTCTGCTGAATGCCACGCCAGCTGTTTATGTGTTTGGGTTTATCCCCCTCAACTCTTACTCGGTTTCCGGGAGTGTTGTATCCATCATTCACTTTATAGTGGCCATATTCACCGTTCTTTTTTTCGTAATCAAACCGCTGGGATCCCTGTGTGGCTCAAAGCCTCACTCGAAGAGATCGAAGCGCTACGTCTCGTCTAAAACGTTCACAGCGTCGTACGCAAAGCTGGGAAGACGGGGACGGGTGATATCCATTTCTCTGTGGCTGATTGTGTTTACCGCCAAGTTTGCCGAGTCCTACTTCTTTCTTACGCTGTCTCTGCGCGATCCAATCAGGGATCTGTCTATTATGAAAATGACACGATGCAATGGCGATGCGCTTTTCGGGAACCTGCTGTGCATCCACCAGGCAAGAATCACCTTGCTGCTGATGTACTTGACCGACCTGGTGCTTTTTTTTCTCGACACATACTTGTGGTATGTGATTATCAACTGCGTCTTCTCGATGGCCCTCTGCTTCAACTTGGGGATATCCATCCTCACGCCTTGGAGAAACGTCTTTACGAGACTCCCCAAACGCATATTGTCAAAGATTCTGTCAACGAACGAGATTCAGGCCAAGTACAAGTCCAAGATCTTGGTATCGCAGGTGTGGAATGCCATCGTCATCTCAATGTATAGAGACCACATAATTAGCGTCGAGCAGATGTTGAGTTTGATCTACCAGTCTGTGGACGAAGAACTGAAACCGCCAGCTTTTTTCATCTTTCAGGACGACAACAGTGATTTTTTCGCATCGTCCAACTCGGAAGCTCAGAGAAGGATCTCGTTTTTCGCCCAATCGCTATCTACGCCTATTCCTGCTCCAGTTTCGACTGAAGCGATGCCCTCATTCACAGTGATGATCCCGCACTACTCGGAAAAGATCATACTGGAACTGCGCGAGATTATCAAGGAGAGCACCAACTCCAAGATTTCTCTACTAGAGTATTTGAAACAGCTTTTCCCCTCAGAATGGGTTTGCTTTGTAGAGGAAACCAAAGCTATGTCGCAAGAACCCTCGAAAACTATCTTGCAGACCCAGATCGACGACCTGCCCTATAACTGCGTGGGGTTTAAAACAGCCAGTCCAGAGTATCTACTTAGAACAAGGCTGTGGGCCTCTCTTCGGAGCCAGACCCTGTACAGGACTGTCTCCGGGATGATGAACTACCAAGTTGCGATAGAGGTATTGCACCGCGCTGAGTGCAACGACTTTGAAATGGCACACAGAAAATTCAACCTGCTGGTGGCCATGCAGCGGTTCCAAAATTTCACCGACTCCGAGAGAGATGACGTGAGACACTTGGCGAAATCGTTTCCGCAGCTGAAAATCGCCAGTCTTGAAAGACACAACGGAAGCTTCTATTCGGTCCTGTATGACTGTTCTATTTTGAACGATTTAGGAGATCCGCTTCCCCAGTTTAAAATCAAACTCTCAGGTAACCCCATTTTGGGAGACGGGAAGTCTGATAATCAAAATCACGCTTTGATTTTTTACCGGGGAGAGTTTATCCAGGTAATTGATGCAAACCAAGATAACTATCTTGAAGAGTGCTTTAAAATCCGTTCTGTTCTTGCCGAGTTCGAGTACGACTCTCCCTTTGAGGACCCGTACGTTCCTGAGATCGCTTACTCTCACCAGAGTCCCGTGGCTATTGTGGGAGCGCGCGAATACATCTTTTCAGAGAATTCGGGCGTACTCGGAGACGTTGCTGCTGGGAAGGAGCAAACTTTTGGAACCCTGTTTGCCAGAACTTTGAGCGAGATTGGCGGCAAACTCCATTACGGCCATCCTGATTTTCTCAACGGGATCTTTATGACAACGCGAGGGGGCATCTCCAAAGCGCAGAAGGGCCTTCATCTGAATGAGGATATATACGCCGGGATGAATGCTCTCATGAGAGGTGGGCGGATTAAACACTGCGACTACTATCAATGCGGAAAGGGAAGAGATCTTGGGTTTAGCTCGATTTTGAATTTCACCATAAAAATTGGCGGAGGAATGGGCGAGCAAATGCTTTCGCGCGAGTATTACTACCTTGGTACTCAGCTGCCCCTCGATAGGTTTCTCTCCTTTTACTATGCGCACCCCGGATTTCATCTCAACAACCTTTTTATAATGCTTTCTGTGCATCTTTTCATGCTTGTGGCTATAAATTTGGGTTCGCTAACCCACGAAACCATCTTGTGTGAATACCGTAAGGACGCTCCCATTACGGACTTGCAGAAACCACTCGGGTGCTACAATCTTAAGCCGGTGCTTGACTGGGTATCGCATTTCATTCTCTCGGTATTTATATGCTTCTTCATCTCGTTTCTGCCTCTGGTCATACAGGAAGTCAGCGAGCGCGGGATGGTGAAGGCATTCACGAGACTTGGAGCTCACTTTCTTTCGCTCTCTCCGTTTTTCGAAGTGTTTGTCTGTCAGATCTACTCCAACTCGCTCATAAACGACATTGTATTTTGCGGGGCAAAGTATATATCTACCGGAAGAGGGTATGCCATTTCGAGAACATCGTTTGTGGATCTCTATGCAACGTACGCCCACAGTTCTTTGTACTCTGGAAGTCGAGTATTCCTCATCATTTTGTTCTCCACCGCCTCGATGTGGCAGCCGGCCTTATTGTGGTTCTGGATAACGCTGGTGTCGATGTGTCTCGCTCCGTTGTTATTCAACCCGCATCAGTTTGTGCGATACGATTTTTTCCTCGACTACAGGAACTTTATTAGGTGGTTATTCAGGGGAAACTCAAAACACCACCACAACTGCTGGATCGGGTTTGTAAGGTCCTCTAGATCGAGGTTTACAGGTTACAAAAAGGGCAGTGAAATGCCCCCAATGTTCTTCCACAGAGCTCCCTTTGCCAATACGCTGTTTGCAGAGTTATTTCTTCCTCTATGTCAAGCTGCCAGTGCTTTCATCGCGTATACATTCATCAATGCCCAAAACGGGGTTCAGGACGTGACACCGACAAACTCCGTTTTGCGACTGGGGCTGCTATCGTTTGGGCCCATTTTTGTAAACCTGGTGATCCTGCTTGTTCTGTTCCCGCTGAGCTGTCTTTCTCCAATCTTCTCGCTCTGCTGTCAGAGAGTACCCTCCACTGTGGCTGCCATAGCTCACTGTCTGGCCGTTTTAAACCACTTGGTTTTCTTTGAACTCACGTGCGCTCTGGAGGGCTGGAGCTTTTCAAGGTCGCTCGCAGCTCTCATATGCTGCATTTCCATCCAGCGAATTTTCTTCCAGGTCATCAAGATCGGAATGCTCACACGTGAAATGAGACAGGACTACTCCAACATTGCATGGTGGTCCGGAAAATGGATCTCCCGCAGTGTAGGGATCCACTGGTTCACTCAGCCCGTGAGAGAGTTTCTCGTCAAGATTGTCGAGCTGAGCTCTTTTGCTTGCGATTTCTTTTTGGGCCACTGGCTTCTTTTCTCACTCGCTCCCTTCCTCCTCGTTCCCTACATCGACAGGTGGCACTCGTGCATGCTGTTCTGGCTTCGCCCAACGAAAAAGTACACAGGCCGTCTTTACTCCAAGAGGGAGAAGAAACAGAGAAAGGGAAGAGCTTCCCGCTACGCTGTGCTGTACTTCACCTTGATGATTCTCTTTATCGGAATGATGATTGTGCCCTTTGTGCTTGGGCCGATGATTCCAGATCTGGAGAGTATGATCCCAATGGATACGTATGCACTCTTTCAGCCGTCTAAGCAGGATAACAATGATACGGGGGACAATGCCCCGTCTACTGTGATCAGGCATAAACCAACACTGGAGGTTTGGTCAACCGTTTATTGATTGTGTAGAGTGATTTGCTTGAATTGAATTGTTCGCTCTTGAGAAACTGAAGATGTTCTTTTGTACTATATGATGGGAGTTATTGGGAGACAGCGCTGGAAGCTGGTGCGTCTGAGATGCTACTGGAACCGGTGAAAATACTGGCAAAGAAATTGCTTCAAATTATTAATGACCTCAAGGTGGTCTTAGACCCTTATAGCCAATAATGTATGCGCAAAGCATAATGTTTAAATGTGGCAACCATTGGGCCGTTTCGAGAGGATTTACAGCGTGAGAGACCTTTTTTTTTTTTCGATAGATAGGAGCTTTTTATTAATGTGAGACATCTCACAACTGACGGTGCTCTTTCTCAAATGCGCTGTATGTGAGCGAGTTTAAAATGTGTTTCCAACTGCTCGTTTTTAGGTTCAGGGAAGATCCGAAATAATGTATCAAAGCACCTCATTTCAACCCAGCTCAGAGCTTTTATCTGAGCCAAACATACGATAAGTCAATTGAAAAGGAGAGAAGTCGACTTGGACCTAAAACGAGAAGGAAACAGACAACACGGAATGCAGCCAGGGCTATACATATTGATCTCAAGTTTGAAAGAAATCAAGCGGCCACTATTCTGGCTGATGTTTTACAGATGTGTAAACAGCGAGTTTTGATTAGAAAGCACATTGTGTAGATTATTCAAGTGATTTATTTTGAAGCCTTAACGTGAAGAAACGAGAAACTAGATAAGAAGTGCATTAATTATACAAATTAGATGGGTGATAACGGTTCCATTACATGAATCACCTAAAAAACATATACAAATCAAACTTCAACAGACCAAAAATCGATATTTACATGTGTACCAAATATCAGCTAGTACCTACCGCTTGGAACTCTTCATGTGAAGGCTTGGTTTGTATTATATGTTGTCTGTGTTTCTTTTTTTCTCGTTCTAGGAATATGTACCATACCTTGAATCGATCAGAGTTCGATGTTTTAACCTCTTATAAAAATCAGCCTGAATATTCGTTCCTTAATATCACCTCAGCTAGAGAATAGATATTATATAGAAGCTTGGCTGTATTGCATGCATTTGTAAAGTTAACTGAGGATCTAGATCCGCGAGGGGTGTCCGACCTGATTTAGATCTGGGGTCTAAGAAATAGATCGATCCGAAGTACATCAAGAGCTTGAGATGAGATTCAATCTCGGGGATGTCAAAGTTATGCCATTTTATGCCATTTTGAACAGAGTTACTCATTTAAGCACAAAAAATTCAAACCCGTCGGTAATACTCAATCTTCGAACAAGATATATATAGTGAGACTCAAGCACTCTCAACTTTCGTCAGTAATTGGGATGTGTGGCCCTCATGTCTTTTGTTCTTTACTATTAGCGTTCGATTGACTTATTCGGCATCTCTCGGAAACCTTTTCAAACAATAGCTGATCGCACCTCTTGTCCTTTGTGTAACCCACACCTTCCAAACACGATCCTAAAAGAAATCGCATTTCCATAACGTCGTTTGACTCTAGCAAAAAGGTAGACGCATGTTATAGCTCAAGAATCTTTTAATCATGTTCATGGATTTCAAATCGTCGTTCATCACGTTGAATGCACAGCACATTTACCCCCGAAAGGCTTTACGGATCACCTTGTCTCTGATCAAGTTAGGATGGCTCAAAGCCAAAAGATCTACAGGTCACCATCACTCTTATACGGTGAAAAGTTGTAATGATGAATTATTCTCCATATTGAATATATAATATGCCATAAACGGTGACAAAGATAGGCTGGTGCATCCACACACCACGCCACAAACATGTTTCAACTATTGATACTTTTCCTTTTACCTATCGCGGCGGCTGTATTTCCAAACGTAGAAGTAGCAGGAAACAAATTCTTTTACTCCAATAATGGCTCACAATTTTACGTAAGAGGAATCGCCTACCAGAAAGACACCTCCGAAACCTCAGAGTCTGTGGACTTTATCGACCCGCTTGGTGATCCCAACACTTGTAAAAGAGACATTCCATATTTGGAGCAGCTCAAAACCAACGTGATCCGAGTTTATGCCATTGATGTTGAGCTTAACCATGACGAATGCATGTCCATGCTTCAAGACGCTGGAATATACGTAATAGCCGATTTATCCTCACCCAAAGAGTCCATAATCACGGACGACCCTAGATGGGATGTACAACTTCTGAACAGGTACACCCAAGTGATTGACGAGATGCAAAAGTATAACAATGTTTTGGGATTTTTCGCAGGAAACGAGGTTATCACAGACTCTACCAACACGCAGGCTGGAACTTTTGTCAAGGCTGCAATTAGAGATGCTAAATCTTACATCAAAGAAAAAGGGTATAGAAAAATCCCCATAGGTTACTCTGCAAATGACGATGCAGATACAAGATCTCTTTCAGCCGAGTTCTTCACTTGTGGAGATGAAGAACAACGGGCGGATTTCTACGGAATTAACATGTACGAGTGGTGTGGTAAATCGTCGTTCGTAACCTCTGGATACAAAGAGAGAACCCAAGAGTTTCGTAAGCTCACCGTGCCTGTATTCTTTTCCGAATACGGATGCAACACAATCCAGCCAAGAATGTTTACAGACGTTGAGGCACTTTTTGGCAAGGAAATGACAGACGTTTGGTCTGGAGGGATCGTTTACATGTACTTTGAAGAGGAGAATAACTATGGTTTAGTCACGATTAAAGACAACAAGGTTTCCACCTTGGCGGATTTTAGTTATTATTCAGAGCAGATCAACAGGATCAAACCCACCTTTGCGAAAAAGAAATCCATGACAGAGAAACGGACTGTCGCTTGCCCGACACACGAATCATGGAAAGCTGATCTGTCATTACCCCCACCGCCTGATAATGCGATTTGCGAGTGTATGCATGATTCATTGGAATGCATTGTTAACGACTCGGTGGACTTGGAAGATTACGAAGAGCTGTTTTCATATGTGTGCGAGCGCGTTTCATGTGATGCCATTAAAACCAACGCTTCGGACCACGGAGGGTACTCCTTTTGCAACCCTCGCGACAAGCTATCGTTTGTTCTCAATATGTTTTACATGGGGAACAACAAGAAGTCGTCAGCGTGCGATTTTTCTGGTTCAGCTTTGCTCAAGAAGGCAACTACAAAGCCCCACTGTTCTACGCTGCTGAACAGTGTAGCCAGACAGAATTCAGAAAAAACAAGCAGTTCTAATAATCTGGCAGCAGGAGGAATGGCATTCGGAGGACATGGGCTATTGGCAGCTCTATTATTTACATTTTTGTTTTAATTCGGATGCAACGGTTACTTTTCGGGGAAGGGGGGGAAGGGGAATATGCACTATTGCAGCCTAATTAGGTGAGGAAAAAGAAAAATTTGAGGCGTTACGTAATCTCTTATTCATCCCTGCACGACGCGGTAAGAGATTATGGTCTCGGCCTTTATGCACCAAGAATTCTAAAAGCTTAAAACGACATTGGCAACC
>JAJLSF010000361.1:0-21302 GCA_030567395.1 Citeromyces hawaiiensis
ATACACAGGGCAGAAATCGTCTTTAAAGCCTTCTTCTTTTTGTGCATCGATAAAGAGATACCGGAAGAGAACAGAGGGGGAATCGTTAATCACTAAGCACGGGCTCATTGAAAATTCTGTGCTTGGGTTTATTATAACAATCCCGGCCAAACGACAAACGTGCTCTACTATAGGGGAACTGCATCTTGTTTGCCTTTTTCTTCAAGGCGTTTAGCTCGCTACTGAAGATTATATATTTTTGAGGCAAGACCCGTAGTGGAGAAGCAAAAGCAGTTTTCCATCCATTATCTATCAGCAGATGTGCATCTGTATTGAGTGAAAAATGCTAAAATGGTCACTTTTTGGCTTTCAATTTGGTGAACCACTTAAAGGGAGATTCTTTCACCTTCTGATGAGTGTGTGTGGTTTTTTCTTGTTCCCATCGGAGGGTGATTCAAGTTTTTACCTGACGCATTGACACAGATGATGACTCTATCTGCAGGGGAAACCATACCGGGTTCCATGGTCGGTTAGATCAACCACATCGCGCAACGGCGTATGCGTTGATCATATGAACGAGCTCCAAAGGCGCAGTTTTTGGTGTTCCCCTATCTCAGGGAGGTATCTACAACGTTGTCTTTTACAAACGAGCTTTGCGACACTGTGGGAACTGAGGCAGAATACAAAGCTGCCGCTACCTCATCCAGTCATAGAGTATCGTGTTGAACACAAGTAACTAGTTGTTGGCGTCCAGTAAAACCGCGGACAAAGGTTGAGGTTTTATAGAGTGCCCTGAAACGGACAATAAGGGAATTGTACCAGAAGAAAAGCGAATCAGTGGTTCATCTCTCGGTACAGAAGGACAGCTTTTACTGGCGATATCTGTACTACAATAGCAAGATGAAGGGAGAAGCTGGCTGGGTCCTTGATCAAGTGGATGCGTGGGTTACGGCTCTCAATTTTTTGACCGCTTTGAGTAGTTGTCCATCCAAATTAGGCATCATGAACGTCGGGCTTTCAAACCATCAAAGAGCAAACTTAAATATAGACAAAAATGACTTATACCGACCGGTTGGTCCTCAATTTAGTTCCTTATTGGAGATCACTGCAAGGTCGACATGATCTTTCGCTTTGTCTATTTTGTAGTAGTACCGCCATTATTTTGAATCAATAGGATAACCAGCCATTTTAAAAGAGGCACGGAAAGCTATCTATACACTTTTAACTGTGGTAATGCAGTAGCAGGTAAGTGGAGAGTCGATAAAGCCAACAAGGAGTGAACGATCTCAGCTAAACTCCAAGAAGAGACCGCTACAATTAAAGTCTTTATAAATGTAATCGTGCGGTAACTCAGAATTACATCTCTGGCTCAGCATTCTCAGCACCGCCAGATATGGTGTTCGGATGTGCCCTACAGGAGCACGGAACATGGTAATTTTGAGTGCAATGTGAAAACCTCTCTTATCTCCGAATTCCCCGCCAACAATGTCTCGAATCCAAGCCGCTTTGGAAGAAGTCGGAATCGTCACTCTTTACAACTCTCCAAAAGATGTCAAGCTTCTTGTGCTGCTTAGAGTTTTCCGGATGTTTTCCTTTGGTGGAATGGCCATGACTTTGGCTCTCTATTTGAACAATCTGGGGTTCCCGGAATCCCAGATTGGGGTTTTCATGACGGTAACGTTTGTGGGAGACCTGCTTAAATCCTATGTGCTGGCTCGGTTATCAGATACTTGGGGGAAAAAGGCTATTCTAAGACTCAGCTGTGGTATCATGATGCTCACTGGGATGGCATTTCTCGTTTTCAACAACAAGTTCCTTATCATGTTAATAGCTTTTGTAGGATGTATTAGTCCTAGTGGAGTAGAAGTAGGTCCGTTCAGATCAATAGAACAAGCATCAATAGCGGATTTAGTTCCTTATGAACAAAGATCAGACTGTTTTGCTCTGTACATACTTCTGGGTTTGATGAGTTCTTCATGTGGGTTTTTCTCTGTTGGCTACACCATTCATTTTCTGCAGGAAAAAATTCAATTGAGCTTGGTGCAAGCCCAGAGATCTGTGTTTTTCGTGTATATTTTGTGTGGGATCCTGATGATAGTTTGCACTTTATTTTTGGAAACCGAGATCTCTCTCGTTGAGGAAGAATTTGACCTGGGAGATGAGCTCCCTCCAAAAGAAAAACTCGGATTGAGTTCAATCTTGCCAAACATCAATAGAAAATCTATATCCGTCATTTTCAAAGTGACCTTTTTGTTTGGCCTTGACGCTTTCGCCAAATCACTCGTGAACAACGCGTGGATCTCTTATTACATTGTGCAAAAGTTCCACGTGACGCCTGAAAAACTGGGATCCATCATGTTTACCGCAGTCATGTTATCCGCTATAATGACCATAATCGGTTCTTCCATCTGCAAACGCGTAGGCCCTGTGATAACTATGGTGGTGACTCACTTCCCGTGTGCTCTTTTTGTGACTTTGATTCCCATTCCGCAACATCTTTGGTTGTGTGTTTTGTGTATCTTGGGCAGATCATCGTTTCAGTCCATGGACGTTTCTTCCAAACAGGTTTTCGTCACCGCGCTGGTTTCAACAGAAGAGAGAACTTCTGTCATTACAATTACCAATGTAATGAGAACTTTGGGCCAAGCCCTCGCTCCCATTGTTGTCGGCCACTTTACAGGGATCCAGAAGCAGTGGATATGCTTTACCATCAGTGGAGCGATAAGAGTGGTTTATGAGTTGGCTATTGCCGTGAGTTTCTGGACAAAGAAACCACACCGTTAGCCCGACTACGCCATTTCAGACTAAACTTTTACACTATACTCAACGGTAGGAACAAAAGGTTCGACTTTTTGTGGTGTTCAAGCGCTTCTTTGTAGCATTTTTTGATCACAGTTTCGTCGATACCCTTGTCGCGCATGCATTTTTTCAAAGAGGCAATATTCTCATTTTGAGATCCCTCCTTTGAAAACAACGCAATAAACATTCTATCAGCAAAGGAAGTGGGTGATTCGCCTTTACAGTGACTCAAGAGCGAACTCACAAGGCTAGATTTGATGTTTTGGAATGACCCCCCAAGAAAAATCTCGCCATAATCGTTCCCAGCTTCATCTTTGAGCAGATCCAAACAGAGTCTATATATAACAAGTTGCGACTCAGCAGACACGATCACATCATCAGTCAAAGATTCGATAGCAGCAGCTTTGTCAACGCGGGCAAGACAAAAATCTAACAGCGCTTTCACATACAAATCCTCCATTTGTTGAGGAAGTGTGCTGTTGTCGTCAATGAACATTCTACATAGCGGGTTCTTCTTTTTCCAGCCTGACGTTACTCGGAGAAAGCATAAGACACCCGTTTTAGAAGATGACGCAAGTTCAGAAAAGGCCAAAGATTGTCCCTTTTCTAAAAAATCTTGTTGACTCTTTTTTATGCAAGTGGCACATTTTTCAGAAATGATCCGCTCAAGGTGACTCATCTTGTCTTTAACGCGAGCCCAAAAATCCAAATCCTCACAATCGTCAACACTCAAGATCTGCTGATTTAAAGATGCAGATAAATCACTAAAACTCGCCAGTGTGTCCGCGTATGATTCAGCATCAGCGTGCAATAAATCTATGCGTTGGACCAACACTGACGATGGACCTGCTTTGTTCGATATGCTCACCCTGACGTTTTCCAGGTACTCTCTGTAGTTGACGAGACTTTGGCTTTTCTGAAACAACTGAGGCGCTTTTTCCTGGTTTGGCGGGTTTGAGCAAATTGACAAGACATCTTGAGCTATATCGCTCAACTGGCTTAGGTCGGCCAATGCGCGTTTTTCAAACTCAAATGACCAAAGGTCCAGGAACCGCTCAACCAGGCTGATTCCGTCAAAAGATAAATCTGCTAGAGAAGTGAAGGTTTTGAAAGAAAGTAACACTTGATGTAAAAGCGCGCGGGTAGCTCCTGTCGGCTTGCGGAAGATTTCTTGAAACTGTGTGACAAGAAACTCTGCCAATTCTGCTTTCCAAGCGTTGAGTACTTTTTCGATGGATTCTGGCGAGACTGAGTCAGCCCAGTTTGATTGGATTTCATAAAACTCAAACCAGTCGTTCCATTCTGCAATAATAGGTAGCCCTCTCCATCCTTTCTGATCAAAGTGTCTGCGAAGGAATAGAGTTAGTTTATTGCTCAGCATCTTAAACCACCCAATGCTGTTGAACGTGTATAGAAGGCAATGCTGAAACTGCGTTTCCAAGCTCAACTCTTTTATGCGGTCCAGCCTGACTTGAAGAAATGCAGTCAGAGCTTCAAGGGTGTTTGAATTGTCCAACACGCAGAGCGCGCTCACCAAGTTAAGTATCATTTCGTCTTCATCCTCTTCTGATAAACTTTTTATCTGCAAATTTACCATAGACGATAATGAGCCCTTCACATTCTCGAACCCGCTCACGTGACCTGGATGCTTATCAGAGAGGAGTACTCTCAGGTGATGACATGTCTTGGAAAGCGTCAAGCATTCTGCGCCAATACTTTCCGAGTCTGGATCTAGCGATACAACCTTTCTAGAAAGACTCGAAATCATATGTTTCAAGATTACTGGTTTATTCGTCGCCTGTGCCTGTTTTGCCTTATCTCTCCTCGTCATAGAATTAAACTTTGCCAAACCATCGCATTTGTTGTAGGATGCCTTACCGAGAGACAACTGTGACAATTTGACATTCTGGGTCTGAGCCAGCTGCTTCATATTAGATATTGTATCTGCCACATCAAGAAGGTCTTTGTATCTGGCCCCAACTGCCGCTTTTAACGTGTTCTTTTCAAGCTCAAGACTCTCGTCTATCTCAGCCTTGAGATCTTTTAATTGCGGAACCGAATGCTTCTCGAAGAGCTCGTTTACTGACTCGACAGAAGTCATATGGTGTGCGGATATTGTTTATGAGATCTTGCTCGAGGTGGATTATGGTTCTGTAAGTCATAAGATGAATAATGAGATTCAGTATTTGTCAGCATTCTATCATACTTTGACGAGAGCCAGCACTTCACCGGTTCCGTTTACTATCTCTAGATCCTTCGTGCGCATTACTATAAAAAGGTGTGAGCGAAAGGTTGTCAGTCTAGCAGACCAATCTTTCATTGACGACATAAACACAAAATGGAGAGATCATCCAACCCTCACACTTCAATTTAAGTACATCAATCAATCAATCAAACACATCAATCAAAGATCGCGAACTCTAGTTTCAAGTTTTCGGATGATAGATTATCACGCCAGAGACATTCGTCATAATAAATTTTTGTTATCGCCGGGGGAGATGCATTGGTGAACAGTGAGTCAGCAGACAAGTTGTTTGTGCCCTAGTGTTCGTCTCTAACATTTAAACAAACCTGCTTCATTCTGAGCTTACGAGCAAGGTATTAAACTATTTTTTCTTTTTTTTCTAATAGGACCAAATTCATGCCCTCATTCTTTAATGCGGGTGACTCGTTCAGGTTCAATTAGCATCAACTAATTTATGCAGAGCGTGCTATTTTACGAAGTGCATCCAATCTGCTTCTCTGATTGAAAGTATTCATTTGTGAAATAACCCACCTTCCCAAGAGATAGGAACTGCAATAGAGGCAGCCAGCTCTTTACCCCATTCGGGAATACGTGCCAAAGCCACAAAATCTGATTGCATGCACGATATGCTTAAAAATATGCATCACGACCTGCCCCCTTGCAGGACGCGTTTTTCGGTCAGAATGACTCCAGCAAAACCACCTCAACCATCAATAAAACCCAACTTCAATCCCCCTCATTTCTCCTATTTGCCACATGCCAGCTAGTGAACCTCAAAAACCCCTCTAATCTGACCCCATTTCTTGATCTGTGTATCTCACGACCGGGTAACCCCCTGTCGCGCGTTGGTATTATTGGGGCGTTTTTTTGCATACATAACTACACGTCTCCCAATATTCCCCTCAGCAACATGGAGAAGAAAGATGTTTCGCCTGTTCAGGCTCAACCAGCTGCGCCATCCATCTCAAACAGTGCTCCGTTTTCCATTATGTCATACTGTGGGGCGTCCATTTTGATGACCGTGACCAACAAATACGTTGTATCTGGCTACTCCTTCAATCTTTATTTCTTTCTACTGGCTATTCAGTCCATCGTGTGTATTGTGACGATCGCCACCCTCAAGGCTTTTGGCGTTATCACTTACAGAGAGTTCAACAAGCAAGAGGCTAAAAAATGGTCTCCAATTGCTTTCCTCTTGGTTGGAATGATTTACACCTCTTCAAGAGCTCTGGAATACCTTGCTATCCCAGTTTACACTATTTTTAAGAATTTGACCATTATCCTCATTGCTTACGGTGAAGTGTTGTGGTTTGGTGGTAAAGTGACAAACATGGCTCTCGGAGCTTTTTTGCTTATGGTTCTCTCATCCGTCATTGCATGCTACGGTGACACCAACTCGGCCACTGGTGGATTCAACCTGAACGCTGGTTACGTCTGGATGGCTGCCAACTGTTTTTCATCAGCCACTTTTGTTTTGTTCATGAGAAAGAGAATCAAGCTCACAAACTTTAAAGACTTTGACACCATGTTCTACAACAATTTGCTCTCTATTCCAATCTTGCTCATCTGCTCTCTTCTTCTTGAAGACTGGTCTGCAGAGAACTTGTCTAGAAACTTCCCAGCCGAGAATGGCACTTCTGTATTTATGGCTATGATCTTTTCTGGACTCTCCTCCGTTGGTATCTCTTACACTTCAGCGTGGTGCGTCAGAGTCACCTCCTCGACTACCTACTCTATGGTGGGAGCTTTGAACAAGTTGCCAATTGCTCTTTCCGGTCTTGTCTTTTTTGACGCGCCAATCAATTTCTTCTCCATCTCCTCCATCTTTGTTGGATTCGCAGCAGGTCTCGCTTACGCCATTGCCAAGCAAAAGCAAAAGGCTGATGAGGCTCAACGCTTGCCCACCGGAAAATAAGAGAATGTTTTATAGAGAAGGCTTTATCCTCCATTAAAAATGGATGTTATTGACTAGACAAAGAGACACCACATTACTATTCCTTAACAATTTTTAAACTGAAATCAACAATCCCTACACCCTGATGAACAGAGGATGTACTGTAGATGTCGATGTCATTGCACAAATACTCACTTAGATTCGCCAGAGTGAGTCCGCCGCTACACTCTAGAAGAAAACTCCTGTTCTGGCCCTGCCATTTCTGTTTGAGCGTCCTGGCGGAAGCTTGCAAAACCTCGCCCGAAAAGTTATCTAGCATGATAATGTCTGCTCCCGCAGCTATGGCCTCATTGGCCTCTGCCTCGTCCTGCACTTCCACCTCAATCTTTGTAGAAAACCCAACAACTTTTTTAGCACTCTCTATGGCCCCAGTGATAGATCCCGTGGACCATATATGGTTATCTTTCAGCATGATCATCGAAGAAAGATCGTACCTATGGGAATCACATCCCCCAACAATCATGGAGTACTTTTCCACTAATCGCAAGCCCGGTGTTGTTTTCCTTGTTCCAGCTATAACCCCCTGATACCCAACTTTCCTTGCCTCCTGCACAATAGTATACGATTTTGTAGCAATACCCGACGAGCGCGCCAGCAGGTTCAAAGAGAGACGTTCTGCAATCAAAATATTCTTGACCGGACCTCTCACAAGAGCCACTTTGATCTTCTTATCTTCACTTTTACTAGGCTCCAACAAAACACCCTCTTTGAAAAACCACATAACTTCAAGATTGCACTGTCTATAAACTTCATCAGCAAAGGGAACTCCGCTGAGGATCCCGTCTGATTTACACCAAAGAACAGCCGATTGTTCCTTATCTCCCACTACGTACCCGCCGTAATCAAACGAGGGAATGTCTTCAGAGATCCATTCTGTGATGTCGTTTTTCCAGCTACCGTTTACTGGTAGCAGATGAGCATACTGAGGGGACGGGTTTGAGAAATCAGCCATGTCGCTATACGTAACACTTGCATAAATTGGTTAGGACACTTCGGCGTGAGCTCTAAACCTTACACCTTGAAGACGCGTTTATGACGCGATGAGTAAAGATATCTGTGCACTTTTGGGAGCAAAAAGCCGACCAAAGACTCGCCCAGATGACAAACCAAGAAAGCAGCTCAAGTCTCTTTCTCAGTCTTATTTTAATATAGGTAATCGGAAGAATACATGCCGTTCCTGTGGCATGTCGTACCATTCGCACTTGAAGCAGGATGCAGCTTTACACGCCAAATTCCACAATCGCTGTCTCAACGGGAGGAACTGGTCATCCAGCTGGGGTCGTATCCTGGACACTGTTGTTGTGGATGGATCGAAAGCACAGATCGTAGAGGTCATCATACAAAATAAAGCAGAAGTGGCTGCGGCGAAGGATATTTTGCAAATGGTAAATATGGAACTGAACGCTCCTGAAGATACTGGTAAATGGCTCGAATCCTCAGAAAAGGGGAAAGTGTTTGTCATGGTTCTTGATAAACGTGCGGTGGGCCTAGTTTCGATTGAAAGAATCAAACAGGGAAAGTGGCTTGTCTTGGAGTCTGGTAATGTGGTTCCCAGCCAAACGCTGCCTCTTGCAATTGGGGTTTCAAGGATTTATGTTGCTAGAAATTGGAGAAGGAAAGGTGTTGGCCTGAAGCTAATGGAAACGGTTGAGAAATTTTCTATTTATGGCGCTTGTTTGAGCAGGACGCAAATTGGGTGGTCGCAGCCTAGCGAGTTTGGCTCGAAACTGGCGACAAAATTTAATGCCGTGAAGCATGGTTCGGGGAAATTGCTATTGCCTGTTTATTTTGAGGATGATCCGGGGGTGGTTGCAGAGAATTAGTTGTCTCATATCAGATGTCGCGGTGAAGTTTCACTGTATGCGGTAGATCTCACATTAATGGTCTCAGTTTGTCTCGCGACAAGATGAGAATGGCGCTTTCTAATAAGTTTGGATTTTTATTCCTTGATCGTTGTACGTACCGATCCAATGATGAAGCAGGTGTCATGTTCGGATGATAATCTATAAAATCTGAGGCTTTTTGGTGTCGTGGATGATGGTTACGAATCTGCCTTTACTCTACTGCAAAAGAATGATGGCATGAACACAACCAAGCTGTTTAAACTGCTGTTAACGAAATTTTGTCCGATGCGGAAGACCGAAAATGGTCTGATATTTCGGGCTTGAACTCTCGGGAAGCTGATGGCGACCAGAACTCTCGAGCCTCGGCTCAGAAAGACACTCACAATGAGGAACTCATCTTTCGTCGTACTAGCCGTGACAAAGGGCCTTTTCAATACTCTGAAGCATTCTGAAAGCTGTGTTTCCCCATTCACAAAACAGCTATGGATGTTGTTGAGCTACTTTAGGCATGTAATGCAAAACTATCACAAGCCGCTCAGGGCGCCAACGCGAAAAAGATGGCAGGGTTGAAAAATACCCCATCTGAACTCTCGTCAACTCGCTTGCGACTTATCATTCATCAATGAGTTAATCGTGACCACTCCGCTTAACCAGGAGGTGCTTGTGCTTTACTATTTGGAATTTGCCAAAAACGGCATCAAGTTATGCATAAAGAATCCTTCATAGCTTTCAAGGCGGAAATCGTCTCGGACATCAAGATTACCGGATGCAAGGCTGTTCACTCAAGGTACCAGACTGCCGCACGTCTCATGCCATTCGAAATCAAATCCGTCCATGGTTTCTGCAGATGACCGAAACAAAGTGGTTCCAGATCGCTTAGATCTGAACTCGAATATTCCTTTGACGCCAGTCTACGAAGCTGTAAAAAGTTGATTTTGTTTTTAGCCCGCTCGAGTAGACTCTGTGTGTATGTGTCAGCAAAACCGCGCTGCCACGGGAATTATGGAAGGCTGGGAATGGCACAATTATCCATAGGGGTTACAAGTGGGTTCGAGTACGGGGGCCCGGTAAGGCGTTTACGACAACGCCAAGTCTATTTAAATGATTACTTTTGCAAAGCTTGAGCTTGAAATGCAAAGAGGATCTAACCATTCTTAGTGAGCATGACCCGTGGCAGAGAAGCAGTTTCTCCACATCGTCAACCAGTTAATTGGGAAAGAACTGTACTAGCGAACCTCTAAGTGTAACTTCACAGAGAGACGCGACAGTCTTTCTATCTCTATCATCATCAGCAAAGAAAGAGAAAAATGATGTCGAGTTCAGGAATCTTGAAGTTACGGAAAGTTGAGTGTGTTTGAAAATGCGATCTTGAGATAGCATTCGCAGAAAAAGGCAATAACTGTGCGATCTCACTGTATTCCAATTTATTCATTGATGTCTAATTTCAAGCTGTCCTTGTAAACAATAATCGAGAGCCTTGCAGATCGTAGGTGTAGGTAGATTACTGGAGGGAAAGATAGTACGTGGTGTACTGATGACCATTTCACGTAAACAAACATGTCACTAAATGATGCTGAGAAGCTCCACGAGGCGGTCATTGGAACAGGTGAGCTCTCGCTAATCAACGACTAACACCGCAGACACTCAGAAAACAGAAATGTTGATAGACGACTTCAAAACCCACGTGAAGCGAGATTTTGTAAACATAGGGCATATCAACAAGTACTTCGATGCGCTTATAATCGCTACTAATTCCAGCCACTTTCAGATCTCCACCATCGCATTCTCGTGCGTTTGCCATCTTGTTAAGCGCGTAAGTATGCAGCACCCGTGGGCGTTAAAACAAGTGAGCAAGACCGTTTTACCGCTCCTCTTGGCAAAACTGGGAGATTCTCGCGGCGCTACTAGAGCCGCTTCCCGTAAGGCCTTACAAGCGTTCTGGTTATCCGCCCCGGGTGAGGTGGAGACAGAAGTGCGTGTAACAGGTTTGCATCACCAAGATTGGAGCGTTATAAACGAGTGTCTTATCTGGTTGATCAGTCTGATCGATTCCAACCATAATTTTATCTTTAAACCCTTCACCAGCACAGCGGTTTCGTTGTTAATGTACAACCATCGCAAAGTGGTAGAAAATGCGAAAGCGCTTTTGGTGAACTTTTTCGGCAGATCAACAAACAAATCAGCAAAACACGATCTGATCAAGGAACTGCGCAGGCAAAACGTCTCAAAAGACTTAGCCGTCCCTCTTATCAACGAGATCGATCATACGCTCATACCTGACTACCTTCGACAAGAGTCTTTTGTCGATTCCGCCAACACAAGGGTTACAGCTTCTCACAAGAGTCAACCTCCTTTATCAAGGGGGGTGTCTTCCTCGCCAGCGCCCGTTTCTGTTCGCTTGCACCTTGATGCAGGAAATGATTCAGCCAACAAAAAGTTGGACCAGATTTTGGGTGGTCTGAATGGGTATGCACCGGAAGCTTTGGCCCCGCTAGACTTTTCAAATGAAGAGGACCTCAAACTTGAACTTGAGTCGTTCATGCCTGTCTTTTCGGGAAAGGAAACAGAGTTCAATTGGCAGCAGAGAGAAAAGAATATAATCAGTCTACGTCATCTTCTTCGGGGCAACACGACAAGAGAGTTCGTCCACTCTTTGTCTCAAGGGTTGAGACACCTTTGTGATGCTATTTCCAAGGCAATTTCCTCCTTGAGAACTACTCTCTCATCACATGGGTGCCAGCTCGCCAAAGAGTGTGGGATTTATTTCGGTCCTCACTTGGACTCTTTCACCATTGACTCACTTTCCTCCTCTCTGATACGGTTGACGAGCTCCACCAAAAAAATCGCGTCTCAAAAGGCCACAGTTGGCTTGTGTGCGCTGATAGCTAATACCGCTTTCAGCCCGAAAATTTTATCTATGCTTTGCGCGGCTGCTGTTGACAAAAACTTTCAGCCCAGACTGTATGCAGCTGACTGGCTCATCATCGTCATTCTCACGCATAGCACCAACAGCAGAGCTGGTTTAGAGATGTCTGGGATGGACGGAATTGCAAAATGTGTCTCGAAAGGCTTGTCTGATCAGCACCCTCAAGTGAGAGAAGGCATGAGAAAGTGTTTCTGGGTGATTGAAGAGTCCTGGCCCACTCAGGCAAGTCAGATATTGGAGAAACTGGAAGTTAATGTAAAGAAAGCGTTGGAGCGAACCAGACCTACGTCTTCTAATTCGGACCTCTTGCCTAAAAGGTCTGCTTCCCGGTCTCATCGAAGCTCTCTCAACGAATCGTTGTCGGAGAATCTGGGAAAGCCGTGCCGAGTAGTATCCCAGCCCAAGAGGCTGGCCGATGGTCGTCAGCCATTTAGCCGAACTCGTTCTGAAGAAGTGCGAGTGAAACAAGTGGAAAATCGCCCCTTAAAGGAGATTTTTAGCAGCAGACCCAGTTCTAGACAATCTTCTCACAATGATGTTTTCGAGTCGGAACCTATCTCTCAGAAAACACCAGAAAGTGTGAAAGAGCTGGTTTCCCGGAGACAAAAGCTAGAACGGGAGGAGCAGATGTATAATTTTCTTACGTCTTGTGAATTTTACAAGCAAAGGGAGGGCATCAAATTGATCAGCTACTCTTTTATGTCTGGGGATGTGCTCTCTATCAAATTCAATGAAGTGCTTGACAACCTCTCGATATCTGCTCCGACGCTTTTCCAACCTCTTCTGAGAGAAGAGTTCATCGATGAAGCGGCGAAATACTTGACATGCGACAACTTGTTGCGAACGCTTGGCGTTGTAATAGCGGAGGGCGAAATACCCATGTTGACGGTTTCGCTTGTTTCGAAAATGATGAAAAATGTCTCTTTAGAAGATGTGTGTCTTTCCTCTTCTCATCTTCTTGCAAGTTGTGTTTGTTCCTCGGAACAAGACGACCCGAGAATTGTCATGCTTTTGATCAAGTACAAGCGTCAGTTGATTTCTTTTGTGGTTGGACTTTTGTTGATAGTTGTTCAAGAGCTAAAGGCAGATTTTTTAGTGAGCAATTTGCTGGAACGCGTCATGCCGTGCATCGAGCTGATATCTGAAGGCGATACTGAAAAGTTTTGTCGGTTGCTAGAGATTTTCAGGTCTAATAATAGCGACATCTTCTACAGGTGTTTAGAAGGACAGGTTGATCCTGTGAAAAATGAAATCCGCCGGCTCGTAGATATAAAGCCGGAAAGTCAGTTGGACTTGGACTCTAATTCCGATTCCGACGATATGATGATTGAGGGTATGAACGCATCTTCTCTCTTTGAGATGACCATGATTCATCCCGGCGGCTCGGTAAGTGTCGAGCAGCCTGCCGAAGACACCAACTATGGCATGACGATGATTGTTCCAAATCTCAATAAACTGAACAAGATGGAAGTGGATAACGATAAGCTTGATCTCCACTCAGCGGTCAAAACAGAAACGGGAGAAGGACTCGTCACTGGAATGAACACTGTCAGAATATGCTCCGATAGCGATGAGCAAGAAAGACAGCATAATCTCGAAAAAGTGGTTGACACCACAGGACCGTTTGCTCAAGAGGCTGAAAAGATCAACGTCTACAAAGACGACGATCAAGTTTCGTGGTTCAAGTGTCAAGTGTCCATTCTCTGTGCAGCAGGTGAGGTTAGTATGGAGAATCTCTCTTTGCTTGCAAATGGGGATATATCCGAGGTAAACGTGGCTGCACTTTTGCAATTTTGTCAAAAAGACTCTGGCGAAATCAATGATTGGTTTCGTTCCGAGGGAGCTCAATTGATACAAAGCACTTCATTCGATCAACTCTCCAATGGGGAAAAGATCTTGTTTCTGACTGTGTGTAAAGCATCTCTCTTTTCTGTTCCGGAATTGTGTCATGCCGTATGGAGCGGTGTTTTGGTTGGTGATATTCCAGCCTGCAATGATGAGCTTTTCTTTGCAATGATGGAAGTTGGGCAACACTGTGCGTCTATAGATGCGTGGGATGTTTTGATTATGAGCTTACAAAGACTCAAAGATGAAGCATCAGCGGCGATGAATGTTTGTCTTTTGGGCATCGTTTCCGACTGCATCGAACAGATTAAGGTGGATGAAGATGTTGCGATGAGAGTAGATGAGTCGGTGTCTTTCTATTTGGATCACGATGATGCGTGTGTGAGAATGGCTTGCACTCAAGTGTATGCCAGTTTGGTGTCGATTTGTGGGATGAGTTCAAAAGAAAATTGCAGCGATGCCATCTATTCCAAGCTGAATGCGGCCCACCAGAGGCTTGTGAAGCACTTTGTTTGCAGCGAGGTATAGGGAAAGGCTAGATGGGGGTGTTCAGTTTGAGACATGCGTCAGTCGGTCGAAACGTCAAAGAAATCATTATCAGGTTTGAATATAAAGGGTAAGAAAAGTCAAATATTACGATGGCCTGGGATATGCTCTATGGCATTCGAAGGGAAAGCGAACTCGGCCATGAATTGCATTGTGCACCGGATGAATTTATTTGTTCTCATTTTTAATAGCCTTACTAGAATTCAGGAGTTGATGGGCTGGTCTTTGGAGGTCTGTTGTGACGTGTCGATAGAATTGTTTGCTGATTCTTCAAAATTGTCTTCAAACCGGCTGATCATTTTGGATCTTGTTTCCTCTCTACTTCATGTGTATAATGTCGGCTTACTAGACTGTGGGGCTGATCAATAGCTCGGTGACGACTGTAGAATGATATCATATTATGTGCCTCTACGTGAAGGTGCTCGAGAGTCAGTGTGATAACTTTCTGCTGACTCCCGATCGGAGACTCTTTTCTTCGCAGCAAACCTGACGACGTAATACCCATCGCAGTGATAAAAATGACGACAGGGAAGCATGTTTCTGAAACCATGAGGCACCTGAAGAGAGATACTTTAGGAAAATGTGGTGGGAGGTCCTTGTTCGTTCGGGGAAGTAGAAGAGTATTAAAGTCAAACAACTCGAGGACGGCCTTTGTTCTAGTTTCTTAGTTGACGTCGATATGGTGATGATGAAAGTTATCTCTTGATGGGGGGACTGGGGTGTCACGCACACTCTGGAAGTAATCATCACATGACGGTCCACGCTGATGGCTAAAAGTATAATGGAAGACAACCTCAGCCGTCGCCAAGACCTCTCCATATAACCTCATCGACTTTTTTACGGACCACTCCCAAGAGATGGCTAGTAGGCTTTCTTCACACAGCCAGTAAGAAAAAATCATAAGTTTATTACATAGAAAAATAATCAACATGTAGCCTTCTCGCCTTCGTAGGTGACAAACGAGCTAGTGTCCTCAGCAGTCAGTCCCTCAATCACCAATGTCATCTTTTGAACGCTTTCTTGCGGCGTCATTTTGGGCAACTTCTTGATAGCTTCAACCATCTCTTCAGGAAGGGAACTGATTGAATCTCTGCTCAAATATGTGTCCACAAAGCCGGGGTGCGTTGCAACCACTACCGCCTTTCCTGTATTCTCGAGCGCAATTTGTCTGGCAGCATAATCCAAAGCAGCTTTAGATGAGCTGAAACCCCAGGATCAAAAAAGTTGTTACGAGCCCTGCCGCTGACGACATGAGCACCAGCTTCTTGATGCCTTCGCCCTTGTACAGATATGGCAAGATCGCCTGATAGAATTTTATACAACAACATTAACATCAAAATGAGAATTGAGCACCGATTCTTCTGTCTGGTTGAGTGGCTTCAAAGTGTGGCTAATACCTACATTAGATATCACCACGTCTTCACCATTGGGAGCAGCTTTGTTCAGAGCTTCAAGGTCCTTTTTCATCTGATCCACAGAATCAGAGTAGCTGAGCTTGACAAAAGACACATTATCGTGATCCTGTACGCTTGAAAAGTCCCTCACTGTTCCAATAACTTTACTATCAGGCAAGCTTGCCAAATAAGGAAGCCTTCTCCAATTCCTCTGTTTGCTCCTGTCACCAAGTATGTTGTCATTATTCCTTGATGTTTGTCTATGCTGGGGGAAACACAATTACTTGAATAGTTGGTGCATTACTCGTCTTGCTTTAGTAATACGAAAAAAGCTTAACTTTTCCGTTACTAAGCACATCTGTTATTACGGAGTTTATGCCGGAGTTCGTTTCAGATTCCAACTCGGTAAGCTCACCCTATCCTTTCGTGTGATTACTCCGCTGTGATATATTAACCACTTTTACAAATGTGAATATGGCAAGCATTTCCTTCTTGACTCGGGCGACATCGATGAGGTGACAAGTTTTTTAATTCCCCTCTATCCTTTGATCCAAATGAATCAGTCAGCTACATTATGGAGACAGATAGCTCCAAGATAGAGCAACCAAACCAGCCCCTGAAGCGATCTTTTGCCAACGTGAGCTTTCGTGTATCCTGCATCAATCGAGTGTATCACACATTTCAGACCAATCGAATGTACCCTATAAGGAACAACCACATCCATCACACTCACCTTCTGATGAATGTTTAGTCAGATTCACAAGACGGCAACAGTTAAGGTCCCCATCACCGATCACGCTTCTGCCCTGTTTCTCTCTCAACCTCAGCTTTGAGATTATTCTATACGCGCCTCGGTCAGCTTTCTATACCGCACCTATCATGCACAGCCTGTAGATGAGTCTCCCTGGAAAAAGACACATGCAAATCCTCTGAAGCTAATAACGCGGGTGCTGAGAATGTGGTGAGAGGTGGTATAAGTTTCCTACCTTGTTCGTTTCGCTCGGGGAGGTGGAAGAGTAATAAAGTCAAATAATTCGAGTGCGGCCTTTGTTTCAGTTTTTGTAGCTTACGTCGATAATATCTTTGAGTTACTTGGTGACTGCGACGCTTTGTCTTGAGACAAAGCGGGATGCTAGAATATCCCCACCGTTTTGGATAATGAAGCCAACCTGCATGTCAAAAAGCGAGGAAGAGTCAATACGAAATGATCAACAGAGTCCACTTCAGGACGGAGTGAGTACCCCTTTTCCCTCTTTCTACACAGCTTCTTACAATATTATTTCACTTGGTTCTCCACAGCCTACGCTTCGTCGTGAATACACAGAAAAAACTCCGGTTTTAGAAGCTCTGCTCAAGTCTATGATACTCTTAAGAGCTCAAGAGCTCAATTTCTCAGGGAGTACGAAGAGGGAGAAAGCGTTCAATGTATGCTAGGAGTCGACACGTTAGAGCAGCGCGTCTCGCTAGCAAACGTCTTGGCCTATCTTGTATCTCATCCAAAGTATCTTTCGCTGAGGGTGGGCGCAAGTAACGCGGAAGAGCAAAAGCTTATGGATACTGAAAAGGCAAAGTTTGTAGATCGCATAGTGGACGAGATTAGAGATTTGAAAGATTCTCTGATTGGTTGATTAAAGTACTAAATCATGAATAGCTACTCAGTTGATTGTTTATTGCGACGAAGCGTAACCTTAGAGCTTATAAATTTAAAAGAGCCTACAGTTATGGTATTCGGGCTGAAAACGCCGCTTCAATTTACAGTGGTACCCCTATTCCTTTTATTTCCGCTCCCTACCAACTAGAAATTATCCCTTAGACATCACTATGTAACAAAGCAGGTGCTATCACACAAAGGTGCATCCGGACTCACTAAAGGTAAAGTCCCTTGGTCAAGCGGTGAGGCAGGAAGTTGAAGGTATCACCCTCTCATCCCCTCTAGATCAGCAGTTGAACCTGAAGATTCCGCTCTATGCTGACGACATCATCGTCTTGCTTGAAGATGCAAGGGACTACCGCAATTTTGATCAAGTCTGGAAGACGTTTGCAAGCATATCGTGCTTTTTTCAGGTCAGTGTGTAGATTTCGGTTCTGTGTTTGACAGGGAGCCTCATTTTTTAAACCATGCAGATAATCAGAATTTGCCTAATTACCGAGGCAGATATCTCGGTGCATTGGAACGTAACGTGGTCTTAACCTTTTGAGTGGGAGAATTATGTCGTAAAGTATTATAGAGTTATCCGATCCCACACTAGCGAAAATAGTAGACTACCTCATAAATTTCTTGTATGGATTGCCAACAAGTGTGAAGGCGGCGTTGGCGAACGTCTATGTCTATTCAAAGTTGTACTATTGGGACCAACATGATGCCCTTAGTTTGACGGAGATCAATCAACGAAAAGTCTTCATTCAAAGAGGCTCTCCTCCCCCACAATTATATACAGACTAAAGAGGCTCTCCACTATCCACAAAGGCACCCTTGAAACCTTCATCACTCGGCACCAATGGGTCAACAGGTCTATAAAGATAGTAACCCTTCAACGACTGAACAGCAGCTCTTGTTTTGGCTTCGAGAATGGACCCTCCTTGTCCCTCACCGAGTTTGTTTTCTCCGCTGAAAATGCCCACTATGAAAACTGGGCTACTACTTTGTCTTCCTGTTTCAGAAATGAGTCTTGAAACGGGAGGTGCCATGTTCTCCTTCTTGAGAACACGGTAGAGCTGTCTGATTGGCTGGTGGAACTCAAACATGGATGAGACATCAACTTTGCGAGAAAGTACATGGTTATAGATAAACTTTTTCGCTGATTCAGCTCCGTCGTGCGCATAAACACCTGCGATTACTGATCTGACAGTGGAGGCAAAGGCAGAAGCTCTGTCCATTCCCGAACTGGCTATACGGACCACTCCGTCTTCTGGGTTTTCTAATATGGAGTCGTAGCGGAGTTTCCCGAGCGAATACTCTTTCGGCTCGTCGGCAAGATATTTTTCCAATTCCGATTTCGTCTCTTCTTCTATACCCCAAACTCGCGCAACGTCAAGTAGTGCGAATTTGCCGACAAATGCATCGATAGCCGCATTCAAAACCGATACAGGTAAACGAGGGTAGTGTGTTATGAGATACTCGGAAACGTAGTACATAAGAACGTTTTTGCCAAACAACGAAAGCCCGAAATTGTCGGCAATATCGTTATCCTTCTGCCGGCAAATGAGACATCTAGCCAGAGTGGATATTTCAAAAGAATCAGACAGTCCCAAACGTGAATGCAATGCCAATAGGGGCGGAGATAATTGAGCCTCTTCATTAGAGATTTTTTTC
Source organism: Citeromyces hawaiiensis (assembly GCA_030567395.1). Classification (NCBI taxonomy): domain Eukaryota; kingdom Fungi; phylum Ascomycota; class Pichiomycetes; order Pichiales; family Pichiaceae; genus Citeromyces; species Citeromyces hawaiiensis. Next base: position 18,846 of record JAJLSF010000361.1, read on the forward strand.
GAAAAAGACGTTCTCTCGTATGCTCCAAAATCATCTAGCTGCTTTGGTACCCGATACACATGGAGATATTCTGACGAAGAGGCCGTTGGCGAGTAAGGCTCACGGGATGCCTTGTTGAGTGTGTGTGATAGGATGGAAAACCCTCTGGACGGGGCCTTGCTTCCCACAAAGTTTATCCGTCTGAGCATTACGCTCGTGCTTATACTTTTCGTAGCCATATCAAAAGCTATGAAAAATTTGGAACACGGTGTGTGGATCCCGCATTGCACTCAATAATACCCCACACCTTATGTCTGGCGGCCACTCCAATTACAAGCTTCCCTCGTTTGTCAAGTCCCCCACGGGTGGGTGGAACCACAATCCTGCAAACGGGAAGCAGAATGCTATAGTGATTGTTTTCGGAATGCTGGTTTGCTGCTATGGGCTTTACAGGGCTGGCGAAAATGGTGCTATTGATCAGGGGAAAATCTATTCGGACGCTCAAATTAAGAGCTGGAATGATGCTGCTGCCAAGAATGGCTCTTATAGGTGAACTGGTTGTTTTATTTATTTATTTATTCGTTTATTTTCGATTTCAATAAGATGTCACTGTCAATTGAAGATATTCGTTGTCTGCTGATTAGGGCTTTTCGGGCACTGTCATTAGCATGATCTTGAGAAAGAGACTTTATTGTGGAGTACAATAGAAGGTAAAGCAGGTTTCAATTCAAAGTTTAATGTCATGTCGTGCCTTGATCTATGAAAGGCTGCTTTCGTTTTAGAGTCTAGCATGATTTACAGTAATATCTGATTGCGACGCAAGATATAGAGGAGTCATCATGAGATATTATTTCTATTACATATTTTGTCTCCATATAATACCTGCTACCAGTCCCTGATACTCGACTTCCCTTCCCTTGGTTGCGACTGCCTCCTTTGTAAACAGAGTCGCGAGCTGACATTTGTGGTCACACCATCAATTATCCTTGAACTTATGTGATTTAGCTCCATTATTCCTTCCTCAACTCTCTTTCCGGGACCCCGTATGATTCATCGTGCTATAAAGAGACTGCAGGAGATGGAATCGCTCTTGAATTAAAAGCTCTTCTATGTGTCTCAAATACTATGAGCGGTGTATGAAATCAACAATTTAGTTACTTACACTAAAAGATGTTTTCTTCCTTCAAAGCGAGTTAATCATCTAAAGGCGATCGACAGCGAGCTTTCAGAAATGGAAAATCTTTGTGGAGGTGTATGACGAGATATGCTCAAGTCATGGCGACAAATATTCGACTCCTCGATCACCCCAAAGCTTTGCTTTTCCTACAGAGAGACACTTTTCGAGCCTTTTCCAAGGAGACCCTAGAAAAAAAAATTTCAGTCACAAATCTCAAGAGTTCAAGCGATAGCTGATCAATCAATGCTTCCTTTTTGAACTCCCCTATGAACATCAACTAACCTTGACAAACTGAATGCAATCGAAAGAAAGTCTCGTGCTACTTCTTATGATCAAATGAACAACTCGGCTTTTTTTGTCCTTTCGCAGAAAGTGTTATTGCTAATCTTCTTTTATAAGCTCCTAGCTTACGCTTCGTTGCGAAAAGTCTAATTAATGTCTATTGTCAGTACAGATAGATTTCCGCCCTGGGATTCTCACTGTTTATCCTCTGCAAGAACTGAATCGTATCGTATGAGTCAAAGAGATGATTCTTCTTCGAGTCCATGTAGCTAGAATCGCAAACTACAGCTTTGATGTCGGAAGTTTGCAACGGCGAAGACTCCTGATTCAAAATCTTCTCAACACGAGATGACGAAGCACACAAAACTCGTGAGTTTGTCTTTTTCAAAACATCTAAATCGTTCTCTAATTTGTTTTTATTTATCAGCTTGATGCTTGAGCCGCTTATGTTTTTGGTGGCACGATGAACGTCACATGCTCTTATGGCAGAAGGAGATATGATCACAATAAACTCCCGTTGCTGCGATGATTCTGGTTTTTCAGCCATCTTTTTCTCCTTTTGTTTTTGTTTCTTGGTTTTCTTACCAGCCGGCTGCCCAGGCAAGTACCTCTTACAGTACTTTTCTAAAAACCCATTTAGTCCCTCCAACGTTCTCTCCTCTTTCCAATCGTCTGTAGAACGGAAAGCGTGCTTTGATATATACAATTCTGCAAGTTCTAAAGCAGATAATTCCTTGTTGTGAGACCGAACCTTGGACGCCAAATGCTCAGCAATTACGTCCACAGGCTGGGTAGCAAGATTCCTTTTGTGCTCTGTGTCCTGCTCCATTTTGAGCCGCTTTTTCTCCTGCAGTTTACCTTTGGGCCGTTTTCTCTTCTTGTCGTTCTCCTTCTCAAGAGTCTCCTGTACATCAACATCACTCACCACAACCCCATCATCGTTGTCAGAATCGTAGTCAACCTCATAAGCCAGTCCGTCGTTCAGCTCATCTGCAGCCGTACTCATTATGGAATGAAAT
>JAJLSF010000361.1:21402-50945 GCA_030567395.1 Citeromyces hawaiiensis
CCTGCTCCATTTTGAGCCGTTTTTTCTCCTGCAGTTTACCCTTGGGCCGTTTTCTCTTCTTGTCGTTCTCCTTCTCGGGAGTCTCCTGTACATCAACATCACTCACCACAACCCCATCATCGTTGTCAGAATCGTAGTCAACCTCATAAGCCAGTCCGTCGTTCAGCTCATCTGCAGCCGTACTCATTATGGAATGAAAAAAAAAAAAAAAAAAAAAAAAAAACTTAATGTCGTGCTCGACTCAATCCGAGATCTCACTCGATTCCTCCTCGGTGTACATCTCGTCAACCTGGTCTTGGGTCAATTGCTTTTCGGTGAGATTCTCCACGGGGAAAAGATCTTTTTCCAATTTTGACACTTCTTCCAATCCTAAAAACTTGGTCCCCATGGCAAAAATCAAAGTTGTTAAATCTCTCTTTGACACTCGCCCCATTGGAGAGTCCACGTTAGTTACTCTTTTGATTAATAAAAGAGCATCTTTTTTGCAGATAGTCTTTCTATTGCTGTGTATTGCATAAGAGCTCAGATCTTGCATTTGTTGGTCAAGAAATTCGCTGCTTATCTCCTGAAGCTGATTCAACATAGAAGAATTTGTTTTCATATCCGGAGAAAAGTGCTTCACTATCTGGCTCATAGATTTGAGTGGAAAAAGTGGTCTTTGTCTTGATCGATTTGGCTGAATATTTGCCTTTTTAGAAGGAATCCGTTTAGGCTCTTCAGGTTTCAGTAATGATAAATCGTATTCCTGATAGTCAAGTGGCGACTGCGGCTCCTCAAATCCATCGATCCCATCATCTGCCCCGTCGCTTTCGGAAATGCCACCATCTTGCCTCATCTCATCTTGCATCTCATCCTGAATCATTTCTTGCACGATCCCTTCGGGCATCGGTATATCTGTCGGCATATAGTCGGAAGGAAGAGACGGAGCAAGGCTTACTCTTTTTTTGGGTTCAATGGGGAGATCCACAACCTCAGGTTTTGGTGTCTCTGGTCTGCTTCTCTCATCCTGCCGTTCTTTCACTAAAAGTCTACTTAAAAATCTCAAGTCTTTTCGAGGAGTGTAAATGTTCACCTCTCGTCTAAATCTCTTCATTCGTGAAGGAGTTGTAGCTGCAATAGCATGCAACGCGTGAGGAGTAGTTGGAACTCTGCGTGCAGAGCTTCGCGGTGTTCGCCGCCTACTAGGTGTACTTCGGGGGGTACTGACATTCACCTGTCGCGGAGTCCGTGGTTCATTTCGAGCCTATCGATTAGAAATTTTGCCGTGTTTTGACTTACCGTATCGGACATATCAATCTTGGTGTTTATATGCACTCAGTATTTTATTTGCACTCAGTATTTTGTTTGCACTCAATATTTTATTTGCACTCAAGAGGTGACTAGATTCTCGGTGCTAAATACCAAGAGACCCTGCTGATGTTAAACCTCATCTTAAGTGATATCCAGAGTTTGGGTTACCTTGATCATACCATACCAAAGTGAATTATATAGAGTATTCAATGAGTCGATGCAGGTAACGTTCAAGAAAATTAAGAAACAGATCAAGCTGTAAATAAGAGATAATATGAGAATGTGGCTACCAGACTGATGCTTTGTGTATAGCCTATGCCATTTAAAGACACTGTGAAAGTCACCAGTCGTGACATCAGACTGTTTAACAGCATCTTTTCATAAAATCGATAACGAAGCACCTCACTACAAATGCGAGAGACGTCATCAAGAAGCAGATTCGACTGCTAAATTTATTCTTGAAAAGCATACTAAGTGGATCAAACCTTAAGGGTCACCCGATCCGGTGGATTTGATATTTTCTCAGACCCCGGATCTAGATCAGATCAGATCCGCTGACGAATGTTGAAAAAGTTGAGTCTCATGAATATATAGCTGGTATGAAAATCGAGAGAATGTTTAGGCTTTTAAATATACGTACTGTTGACTCTCTTTCGGGAACAAAATCGCAACAACGTGCATAAACGTGCATATAGTTTCTAAGTCTAACATCCGGGGAGATTATTTTTCAGATCCCGAAACTAGATTCTAGATCTGATGGCCCTTATCGGGGATCTGCAGTTCCAGAATGATGTCTGGACCCTATGGAGCAATTTTGGTCTGATCTAAAGGCTAATTTATGTATGCGTACCTATAAGACCGAGCCATGCAGGTGCACTTCGAAAAAATCGTAAAACCTTCAAGAGCCAAGAGACTGACACAATACTCAGACATATCTTCAACTGCATAAAAAAAATTGTTGACCCACTCTTATCACTCTTATTACTCTTCATACAAAGATAGCCTGCAGTTAGGGCAGGTTAAACATTAATATGGCTGACAATCATGTCTGAATGCTTTTATAGTGTATATTTCAACTACATAGCAGATAACACAATGCAGACCAAATTAAGCAGAACTCGTTGAGCCTTGGATCTTTTCCCCGTAAACTGCCGTTTTTCTAAAGTCTTGATTCTCCAGAACCAGTGGTCTTTCGATTTACTGATCTAGATTCACCAGGGATCTTATCCTTTTGGGGTCCTTAAGCTCCAGATCTGGAGAGTTTAGTCTTGAACTTGTAGTCACTTTTTATGACAGACAACTGTTGAGGCAGCACACTGAGCTATGTGTAGGCCTTTCTCGAATGTACTATGAGGGCCCCAAAGCAAACCATGCCTGCTCAGAGTCTATTATCACATGTTCAAGAGTCAACGGCTCTATGGAGGAGATATAACGAGAAGGAAGATGGACTCGTATAGAACAGGGAGCCTCTCCATCTGCTATTCTCTTTACCCACGAAAAGACAGCTGAGAAGAAAGTCCTACCTTTCCACAGGGTGATATAGGAAGGCGATTAATATTTTCACCACCAGAAGCGCGGTCCTAAATTGAGAAGATTGGGCGCTTTCCTATGGTTTATTGCAATAAATGAGACAAACTATACAGGTAGGTAGGTCGCGAGGAATAAATGTCCATTTGACACCAAGATTGTTTTGAAACTACGTAAGATAAAATTCAAAGTTCATCAAAGTCTTACAAAAAGCGCTTCCTGCGTCGTTGGCTGGTCCTTGCAACGCTAATGCCGTTTCCTCAATGAGAAGTCGGCAATGTCATTCTACTCATTTGCATGCTTTGGGAGTATCTTGTCGCGGCGATCGGATTTTCATAGAAAGCTCAATCCTTCTGAATAGCTCTCAACACTTTACCTCACAAGACAAACTCCAACAAACTAATGAATAAATAAAATATATTTACAAAGCTCATATACCAATCCCCGCATCTTTAGCCACTTTCTCCTCAATCAACTCATCACCCCCATGTCTGACACCCCCTCTTTTCTGGTTCTTAGCCAGCCGGTAGAGCTCCCAAATCGCAGCAGGAGTGATGCCCTGTATCCGTCTCGCCTGGCCGATCGTCTTGGGTTGCACAGTATTGAGAAGAGCCAAAACTTCAGAGCTCAGTGTGGAAAGTGTGCTATATACAAGTCTCGGTGGCAGAACAAGATCCTCATCAGCTTTAAAAGCCTTGATGTAACCTTGCTCCTTCTTGAGGTGGCCACCATAAACACCCTCTACGCTGAGTTTATGCAGCACTCGTGGAGAGATGGAGTCGAAATCATAAAGCTGTGGAATCCGTTTAGCCATCACGTCCATGTCCACTCCAGAGTACCTCAGCATGTCGTACGCAGATTTGGGCTTGTTGTCAGGGCTTATAACCGTCCCCAACAGTTCCACCCATTTATGGGTTCCCAGCTTGAAGTCCATCAGCAACTGCCGCAGCTCATTGAGATGGTTCAGCTCTTGAGAAAACATCTTCCACCTCTCATCTCCAACAACACCAGCTTCTCTGCCCATTGCGGTAAGACGAACATCGGCATTGTCGCTGCGTACAGATACACGAAACTCTGATCTCGAAGTGAACATTCTATACGGTTCCTCCACGCCCTTTGTGATCAAATCGTCGATCAAAACACCAACATACCCGTCGCTTCTTCCAACGAGTAAAGGTTTCTTTCCCTCCACAAAGAGACCAGCGTTGATCCCAGCGATGCATCCCTGAGCAGCGGCTTCTTCGTATCCGGTAGTTCCGTTAATCTGACCCGCCAAAAAAAGCCCTTTTACAAGCTTTGTCTGCAGAGTCTGCGTGAGTTCTCGCGGGTCTACGTAATCGTACTCCACTCCGTATCCCGGCTGAAGCATTTCCACCTTCTCCAAACCGGGAATCAACCGAACCATGGCGAGCTGGATCTCTTCAGGCATGGTACAGCTGATTCCGTTAGGATAAACCACATCCGTATCCAGACCTTCCGGTTCAAGCCAAACCGAGTGCTGCGGCTTTCCCGAGAACCGGATCACCTTGGACTCAATCGACGGACAGTATCGAGGGCCCTTTACCGTTTCGCGAATATGAATCGACCGGTCTAGATTCTGTCGGATCAGCTCATGCATCTGCGCCGTAGTTGTAGTCAGGTGACAAGGGAGCTGTGTCTCAATGCGTACTTTGTCGCTCATATACGACATTGGTTGAGGCGGGTCATCTCCAAGCTGCTCTTGCAAATTGGTGTAATCTATAGATTTGGAAGATAGTCGAGGAGGAGTTCCCGTCTTTAATCTTCCTAAACGGAACCCGGCTTCTCGTAGAGTCTTGCTAAGTCCGTAGGTAGCACACTCGCCGATTCTACCCGCGGGAGTGCTTTTCAAACCGATGTGTATTTCACCGCCTAAAAATGTCCCCGTTGTGATTACTACCGCATCTGTTTTCAAAACATCTCCCGAGCTTAAAATTACCCCTTTAACTTTGCCGAAAACCCTCCCGCTCGCATCCAGACCTTGATCTCGTTCTATTATGAGGTCCTCCACTTTGGCCTCCATCAGCTTGAGGTTGCGGTAACCGGCAAGCTCGTTCTGCATCTCCTTCAAATAAATCTTTCTGTCAATCTGAGCTCGTGGACCCCATACGGCCGGTCCTCTTGATCTGTTGAGGATCTTGAACTGGATACCAGCCTTGTCCACTACTTTAGGAGCCACTCCGTCAAGAGCATCCACTTCTCTGAGCAAAGTTCCCTTCCCAACTCCTCCCATCGATGGGTTGCATGAGCAGGTTCCTATCTTTGATAGATCCGGTGTTATTAGTGTGGTTTCCACACCACTTCGAGCAGATCCCGTAGCTGCTTCAATACCGGCATGGCCAGCGCCAATCACAACCACTTTGTGTGTCGGTTGCCTGGAGAGCAGAGATCGAAGATGGGAGTCTAGCGATATGCTTCTTGAGAGTGGCGCTCTCCAGAGAGGTTTTAGCATTTTTTTTTTTTTGTCTGTGAATATTTTGAGGGTAGACGGGGAATTTTAGAAATCTCTGGAGTGAAGCGGAAAAGATGCAGTCTTTCGGGGCCATAGAGCTGTTCTGAGAGGTGATTTGGTACTGGCCTCTCTATGGGTGGATATAACGGAGGGGAAGGCTTGGAGATAGTTGGGGGATGAAAAGTTATTTTTTGGTGAAAAGAACAAGCTATTTTTGGTCTTGCGATCTAGATCGCAAGATCAAGATTACTATTTCTGCGAGTTGCAATCTCAAAAGATCCTTTTTTATATAATTATAAAACCCTGCATGTTGTCCCGGTTTAGTGTCTTGATGCGACACTCTATTCACGTTACTGAGCCAGGATTACCCGACAACGATGGCTCCTCTTCAAATGAAACCCCTCATGGCAATCCCGGGCCTGAGGAGGCTTACCCCACTTCTTTGTGAATGCTATACAAGGGACCTCTTACTCTTCTATTTTTGTTTTTCTTTATCTAAGCTTTATATTTCTGTGATTGATATATTAGGCCACACTCTCAATACTTTTGCTGCTGCTATTGGTAACTCTGAATGATCTCGCTCCCACTAATACCAGCCCATCTGTGTGTGTTTACCATCTACTATATAAACGCGTTGATGTTCATGCATGATCCATTTGTAGAACAAGTTATTCCGTCTTCTGTGCATAAGGATGCATATTGTCATGCACGTCGCGCTAACTAGAGGTGTAACGGAGCGAGTTCGAATCGCCCCAGCTCCAGTTTTGTTAGCTTTCTCTCCAGTGTCAGAATATTGAAGTATACTTTTAGTTCTTTATGTTCCTATATAGGAAAATCGTTATGCCTCATCCATGCTACCCGTTCCTATTCGATAACAAACTCGCTCTATTCATCAAATGCGGGCTACACTTTTAAACCCCCTGATGGTGAAATCTTTCTCGAGTCAAACTTTTCATCGTTTTTGTCATCACCTTTCGTTAGAGATACAGACAACCATGAAACTTGTCATCACCACAAGACTAACTCATCAGCCTACGCACCCAGCCCTTCAAGACTCGCCAGCTCATCCATGTGCTGAGAATGAGCAGTCAGATTGGTAAACTGCGACAAAGCGAGCTCTGTGCCCGAGGGGGCGAAAGCGGTATTTCTTTTAATAGGATTCGCTAAAGCTGGTGAAGAGTTAGCGGTGGAGCCATTAGAGATGTTACTCGTGCTATTTTCTTCATTACTGGACGCTTTATCCTCCAAAGAATCGGATTTCTCGGTCTGTTTTGCTTGTTCTCTTTCGGCGATTTCGGCTGCAGTGAGGAACCTGCCCCCCTGACCTCTAGGCCTTCTCATGGCGTGTTTATGACGAGATTCGTGTAAATACGGCTTACGACCTCTGGCAATCTTGAGATTTTCCTCCAACTTGGCTCGCGCTATCCGCCTCTTGAGTATACGGTGGTACTGCTTGGCGTTGACGTAAAAGGGCTGTTCCTGTGTTTCGTTATCCGGAGTTCCGCTCAGCGAAACCTGGTCCTGATCAACAAAGCTGTGAGTGCTATCGAGCGGTGAATAAGCAGCAGCCGCATCGTAGCTCGGAGCCGGATAGTACTCCTGTCGCTCGTGAGCACTCTGGTAAAATGGAATTTCTGTCTGAGACATCTCACGGGTTCTTATTGTTTTTCGTGGGGGACTTTCTGGGAAAAATTTGGTTGGGGCGCGACCACCTTCGTATCGGGGGAAAAAGACAAAAATCTTTATAACCGTCAAATGACAAAACACATATCCGAGGAAAATTCGGCAACGTTTCCTCAATGTTGTTTTCTATCGACACCTGAATTTTCTTTCCCTTGAAACCTGTTTCCTTATGTCCTTGAAAGATAAGCTGGAACACTTATTCTCTGTAGCGAAGAATGAAGCCAGCTCAAAGAGAAAACTTCTATGAGATAGTACTGAAAGCTCGACTGGCTTGCGGGAGACGATTTGAAATGACCGAGGAAAGAAACATTCATTGCCGGGATCTGAAAATGTCTCTTCAGCCATCTCCAGACCATCATAAAGTTTCTCTGTTTCCGACAAGTTCGCTGTCAATTACCTGTCCTGCTCTCAGCAAAAGGACGTTGTCAGAAGTTAATATTTCGACTACTTATACCAGAAAGCTACTCACATGTAAAAAAGAAGAAGAGTATCACCTTTTGCGAAAGGAGTTTGATCTGAGCATCCACCGACTCACTGGTGTGCACAAGTCCATAGATTTATCTGCTCCACTATATTATATAATGCATCAATGGAGGGGACTCTGAAGTTGCTTGGCCGCCCAAGCCTCCTGTCGGTGGTGTAACTGAGTTACAATACGTGAGACGATCAATATGTATCTGATGATCGAACGTATTTTTTCAGAGATAACCGATTCGCATGAATCGATAACACTTGCTGATATTGCTAGAGAAAATATTTTCTGTGTGCTAATTATGCGAGGTACATTGATGAAACGTTATCAGTAAATAACTTATACAAGCTAGACTTTGTTAGGCTTGAATGGCAGCCTTGTTAGGTCTAAGAAAAGGTGGTTTTGTGCATATAGAAATCGTATATTACAGATTATCTAGCGGCACAAGCAGCAACAAGACAATTTCAGAGCTATCGCTCCAATACACACCTGCGGTAACAGTGGTCTTAGGACAGCAATAAAACTGAACTCCTCCCGCCTAGGCAGATAACGCAGACTGTGACTCGGAAGCGGTTGATTATGCCAATCCCGAGATTCTTTTTTTTCTTTGTATAGAGAAGAGAGTCGTTGGTTGTCATCCTACATGCCTAAGTGAATCACTCATGACCGAAAAAGTCCTTTCGCAGCTCATAGAGGTTGAGCACATGGAGGTTTTCTCAATTTACATATATTAGGATCTCTTTTCATGTGCCCCCATAGCATGATGAATCATACGTGGTGCCCAACTTTGGGTTTCCTCATCTGGCAATTTGAAGAATACAAAAAGATGTTGCTTTGCCAAAGACAATAGAGTGCGGCTTGAATGTACAGTTAAGGCCAAAAATAAAAACCAGCGCAGCAAGATGAAAACTTCAATACACACTGTCCAAAGAAATGCACATCACAATAGAATGCCTTAGGAAATGAGGTGACCTAGAAATGAGGTGACCTAGAAATGAGGCGACCTAGAAATAAGTCAATTAAAGCTCATGATCAAGTCTTTGAGAGGATCTAAGGTATTAAAGTGAACCCCAAAAGGGCTTAGGTGAGTCGAAAAATGTCTGGAGGTGCTTCGATTTCGCGATCAGTAGCAGGTGCAGCCAGCAATAGAGACAAATGTTTGTGGCAACTTTCAGACCGGCTTATTTATTATTCTTCTTCGTGAGTCAGCCTGTGGCTTGTTCTGCTCTTGGCGGTGGGTTTCTCTTTTGGCAGATGGATAGAATTTACGGGTGGGGCATTAGGAGCAATATAATGAACTTTAAGCAGTGGGCTCTAGGGTACCCAACGGAAGCTAGCAAGTGGAAGAGGTTTAAGGAGATCGATGCTGAAAAGAGATTGATCTGAGAATAAGCGACGAATTTTTTATTATTTATTTGTGCAGTGTAAGCTGAGTATTTATTCAATGTATTTTGACCAGAGAGTTTTTTTTTTTGAGTTTTTTCGCTTTTGATCAGCTTAGTCGATAAAGGTTGCCTTGAGAATTGGTGTTAAGTATTGCTTAATGTAATTAACGGGGTTTATTCGAGGAGGTATTGGCGATTCCCATATCTGTTGCTTATAATCCCTCTATAATTTAATAAAGGGATGAGCTGGACGCATAATTACCCATTTCATGTCAACCATGTGGCGATAGAGGGGAGATTGCATATTATCAGTTAGATGGGTTGTCGTTTTAAGTGTACTAGTATCGTCAGTGGACATCTGCAAAAAATGATCGTTTTATCTAAAGATCTGCAACATTTACGAAGAAGCGTGATCGTAGGAGCATATGGACTTGCATGATTGAACGATAATTGAATGGCTGAATATGCCCATAGATGGGCTGCATCGTTTGACCAGCGTTTTCACTTTTCTTCAAGACCAAGAACTTATGGCATCGTAAGCATACGGCAATATAAGCTGGCGATTTTTGATAACACGTAGACTGGAAGAGAGTGATCACGTCTTGAATGGACTTGAAATAAACAAGCCCAATGAATGGCAGAAGAAGCAACCTTTATCAACGTATGGCCAAGAAAGACCTCCGATAATGGAACTTGAGTTAGCAGATAAATGACCTCAGCGCACTAGAGTCCAACCTCTGAAGTCCCGTTGACGAACTTGTAGGGTCCCCTGCCAAAAAATGTCGTTCTCAAATCTTGAGTATATTTCTCTTGCAGCTGTTCCAATAACATTGAGACCGATCCCATTCTTTGCATGCCCGAGTGCCCGAAATCAATCAAGTAGAAATCTCGAGAGCCACCATCACACAATGCTCCTGCTGCTAAGCTCATCCCAGCTCTGAATGTTCAATTGGTCATTCGCCAAAGTATAATAGTCAGCATCCTTGAAAGGAAACTGTTTCAGCTAATTACTGATGTACTTCAAGACGATAGCTCGACCCATCACATGATAGTGTTTGTCGATTCTAAACATACTGAGATTAGTTGGTTGATCACGGATATAACAGCTTCTAAAATCTGTATCCTTCATAAATGGCTCTCTTGCACAAATGTTTTGACACAGTGCTCCAATACGTCATTTTTGTCATCAGTGCCCAAGGAACAGCGTTTTGTTTTGAGAGAATCAAACACTTTTGCAACCGCAACGCTCTGTTATCTCAAAAATGCCTTTATGTGACTGTCAGAGATTTGCTCTGCGAGTGAATTCAATTCTTTTCCGAATACTTAAAGACTTGTGTGTTGAGTTTGAAACCCGTCTGGAAATCACTTTCCTTGAAACTGGAAATTTCTTGATCAACGCTTTGATCATTATTTGGATCAAAGCCTTCAGCCTCTTCAGTTATGTAGCATTTAAAAAGAACAGAAATCGGGGAAATTTAACCTCCAACAAGCGATCAAGCTTTTGTAAAAAGACTTCAGCAGTTAGTCTTAGAAAGGTTAACAGATCATCCATTTCATCAGAAATATTCTCATGTTCTCCTCTGACAGTGTCATGCCTTCATATAGTAATGCAAGACGCCAACCCTCAGTGTAATTCCGGCCGAATGAGTATTGAGTAGTTTGTAACACAAGGGAACACACTTGGCGTCCCCTTGGTTGGCATCAAGCAGCGCCTTAAGTTTGTCGTGGTCGATCTCGATCAAAATGACGTTTTCGGCACCCGTTAGTACTTCACAATCGATTCTATTGGTGAGCTTTTGAGTCAGCAATTCAATGTGAAAACCCGACTTTACTGCTCCTCTTTGAATCTTTGTTAAGAAAACTCATTAAAGGGAATTTCTTCACCTCAACAACCACTACAGAGAAACATTCGAATTTATGAACGACTTAGAAATCACTGACAGCATGCTGAATAGATTCCGTCTGATGCACAAGTTTAGCATCGTCTGTATTATAAGCTTCAACTCTGAACGGTGAATTTAGAAGATGAGTGAGAAAATGGCTTAGCCGCTGCATGGGACAATTAGAAAACAGTCTCTGATAATATGGCTCTGATTCTGAGTGTTTAGTATCTCATGATTTTCTATGAAGGTTGCTTTTGAGACACATGACAAGATCATCAGAATTAATATAGACTAAAGTGCTCAGGGGAAGGAGAACCCATCTGCCTCAGACTTCCGGCCTCAATCCATACCTCCTTAGTCATTTTCAGCATCTGTTGTAGCGCTTTCTCTTAAAAGGATCAGGGATCGCTATTCTTACCCGACGACATAGCGAATGTGTTGGATAGAGAGGAGCAAATGATTAATATCAAGAGACATAGTATATTGACTTATTGATTACTGCTGCATACAGACTATATATAGTACTATTTGGTTTTCATGATCACCAGCACCTCATGACCACCCAGGCACAGTTGCAAGTACATATGGCTGGTTCAACCGAATGTGATTGAGTTATGCGTGGCTCAACTGGCTGAACTTTTGTTTTTCAACAATGCTCTAGCTTTCTGGCTGGTCAAGAAGTTGGTTTTTTGAAAGAGGGCGACATCATTCATGTAATCGAACTCGTATTCTGCAAATGGAAATGACATATAAACCTTGAAGGAGCATTTCCAGCAGTTCAATTCTTCTTTCGAATCCCGCCATCCCGTTAACAGAACCGGTTCTGCAAAAAGTCTACATGAGGAAAAGGCTGGCTACGCTCAGCAGAGAAGCCAACAATGGCTATATGTCACTTTGTCTTCATCGGCTCACAAAAGGGTCACTCTTTGGTCAGTAAATTAGACATACTTTCGCACGTGACCATTCAAGAAGCCTTAGGTTACCCTAAGACCAATCAAGTTTTATATTGGTAGAAGAATAAAAGTTCATCCCTTTATCATCTGGCATTTGTAAAATTCATAAACTTCAACTTTCTTACCTTGCATTATGGTTTGCGATTTAAGTCAAATCGTGTTGGACCCCTGACCAATCTCGTCAAGTCACTGTTTTTAACTCGTCAGATCAAGGTCATCAACCTTTAAAAATCATCTGTGATTTTGAGCTCAAGGTATGTATCTCAAGTAGGATCACGATCTCGGTGTACATTCGTATCACCTTCCCACCCCACTAGTTCTCATGTGCCTGAGACAATATCAATACCGGTATTTCTCATTATTGACTATATTTGTCATATTTGCGTTGCTTCAGTCATCACCGAGGATTCAAGGCTAGCTTGATGTATTTGAGCAAGGTTAAATATCATGAGTCGTTTGACTGTAAAGAACGACTGTGAAACATTGAGTCACAGAGGATGATACAGAAAAGCACATAGAAAAGTGAATAGTGAAGGGCAAAAAACGACGCGAATCCGAAAACCAGCTCCTTGGTTCACCTTTACTCCCTATAGTTTAGGCTGGCCCAACACATCTTTGTTGAAACTTTTGGAGCTAAATATGAATCTAGAAAGAATAAAGCCTCTGATGGGGAATCACAAGATTTCCAGATTGAGAACGACCTGCGTATCGTCTCCGCATCCTCTACTCATTTTTGACATCTGATAAAGTGGAAAATTCGATTAACCTACTTCTCTACGCGTAATCACTACGCTGCTCTATTTCAGGGTGTTGCACCTTATTAACTCTCCATACAAGTTATTTTTGAATTAGATGCCGAATCTGCCCTGAGACACATTCATTGGGTACAAGTGTAAACGACACTGTGCCCCTTGTTCACACTCTTCCAACAAAAAGGGCACAAATTCTCGCCTCCCAAATGGCCCATCAAAACCCAAGCACCATGATACTGCAGACACTGCAATCATATAATTCAAAATCCCAAGGCTGCAAGTCCCTGTTTTGCCTCAGCACTCAACTGGTTAACCAAAACGTTCAGATTCCCTCCACTATTCGTATTGAGCTTCACAAGCTGCTGTCTAACAAACTCGTACAGAACCTCCTTCTTGCTCAGTTCGGGTACCGGGTCGAATGCCTTCAGAGAGAGGATGTTGAGTTTGTTGTAACTAGACCCAAACGCCAGATCCTCCATTTCGAGCTCATCCATCAAGTTGTCGTTGCCTGTTTTGTAGCCGGTGATCGAATCAGATGTCACCAGTTTGATGACGTTTTCCAAGATGGGAACGCACTTGTCCTGGTACTTACCCGAGTGAATCAAGGGAACATCTGCCGCCAAATTTGTCAAGCCGGTAATGATTAGCTTACGATCTAGCAGGTTGTTGAACGTCATGCTGGAGGGCAAGACAAAGTTGGACAGGATCTGTCCGAATATGCCATCTTGTACATTGTCAAAAAAGCTAGTGACAAATTCAGCATTGAGCATAGGCTGGTTGCGCACTTGGGCAGCGTTGCTGACTTGAAGAGACGAAATGGTGGCGAGGAAGATGATGAGTCTTTTCAAAAACTTTTCGGTTCTTGAGCTTTGCAGTCTCTGCAGTAACAGCATCGCCACTTGCGTATGGAACCCGCTCAAGATAGACAGGTCCATGTTGAAATAAATAGTTTGCAACAGATCTATACCATAAGAATCATTTGCTTTTGAGGCTATCAGTTTTTGGAAAACACCTAAAACGGGCGTGACCGCGTCGGCATCGTTAAAAGTCTGCGGGCTCTGCTCGATGATAGCTTGCAGCAGTCGGGTGACTGCAGGGATGTTGCCCCTAACTTCCCACACAGAGGGGGAAAGCAGCGGCTTGATGAGCTGTTGGTAGCTCATTGGAAGACCCTCGGATATTGGAAGTGTCTCAAGAAGAAAGGCCAAGATTTGAAAAACATACGGAACAAACTCCTGCACGTCTTGGCCCAATACAGCCAGAAACTGAGGGACCGCTGTTTCGATGATTGAGTTTATAGAGGAAACAGGCGAGTTGAATTTGACCACAACGCTGATACTCTCAAAAGTGTAGTGAGAAAACTTGGGGTTGGATGGGTTTCTCATTATCACCTCCACGATCTGGATGAGCTGGCTTAGAATCTCGGGAGCGAAATCGGCGATTGAGTTTTCAGCGGTCAGTAGGACGCGCATGACGCACTTCATCAAAAACTCATTTTCCGCCAGTTTCTCAGGCGTTGAAGAGCTCTTGAACATTAGACTAAACAAACTCATTAGAAGCTGCTTTGAAATTTGAGGAGGGATGTCAGTCTTGGAAAAGAGCAACGTGTGATTCCCAGAGGCTCTGATAGATAGTATCTTTTCAATGGTGATGGCCGTGTAGGTGAAGACAACATAGTCGTCGCTTTGGAAATGGGCAGATAACAGCGGGAAGGCTTCAACAAGCTGCTCTTTTGTGAGCTGGTTTCTAAAAGTGTATATGTACTTGATAGCGTCAACTTTGAGGATCGGGTGAACCGAAGGGTTGACCAAATCTGGAGCAACGTTGTTGGCAAAGAACTGAACAACGTCAAGCAACATGTTTGTAGCCGAGACCCCGGAATTCGTCACGGCTCCCCTTGCGGCCAAAGCACTAAATAGATAAACAGCAGTATCCTTTGCCCTCCAGTTATTGTGATCCGAAGAGAATTGCGATAAAAAGTTTGTAACGTAGCCCATTACCGAGTTTGTAACTAGAGACTCGTTGTGTTCTTTGAGCTCTCTCAAGAAATCCGTCGCTGCTCTACGTCTAGTGTCGGAGTCGGATCCTTCAAGGTCTCTTCTCGTGTACTCTATCGGGTCGTCTTCGAACAGCTCTTCATCCACCTCGCGCAGAGTCATATTAGGCAGAATGATACGTTCTGTAATCTCTTTGAGAGCACTCTCGCTTTCAAAAATAGCAACGTGTTTTGGAATCTTGGCTATAGCGGTCAAGAAAGCCAAAGACTTGGATACAAAGAGATCATACTTAGGCTGAGGACCCGTGGAAACAAGCAAATTCCAGATAGTTTGTGTAAACTGCGGAATCATCTCCCCAAAGACATCCTCATACCGGATGGTATACAGCTGGATCAGCTCGCTTATGGCGGTTCGCACTTTGATCCCAATATCCACCTCATCGGCCTCGGAATCGTTGAGTACGGGAGATGTAAACTCCAAGTACTTGTGCATGATGCCCATCCCGATCTGCATGTTATCCTCGAAAAACTCTGGGATGTCCTGACAGTTTAGATCATAGTATAGCTTGATCAGGAGGAGCAGTACCTCAAACAAAAGCTGCAAAGTGAGTTTATCGTTTGAATTTTCCTGTATCAGAACGTCAACCTGCTTCAACAGTGTCAAAAATGGGATGGCAAATTTATCCAAAACCAGTTTTATCTCCAAAAAGAGCTCGTCTGATCTGAACAGCGGACGCCAACGTTTAAAGATAGAGTGAGCTACAGTGAGTACTCCCTTGTTTCTTGTCATATCCTCTGGCGAAAGCTGTCCCACCAGATCATCCAACAATTCTGGCCATCTATGTGGGAAATCGGAATCGGCAATAATCGATACAGCCTCTCCGAGCTGCACCTGAAGCGAGTAAGGCAGCTGAATCATCAAACCGATGATTTCCTTCTTTACAGTCACCACATCATTTATAGGCAGTTTGTAGTTGCCGTCCTCGTCGGTCCACTTTCTTCTGATGAGGTTCTTGAAAAAGAGAGATCCCGCTAGTCTTACGTTGTGGTTGATCTGATTTGAAGCCACGACATGCAAAATCTCTAGGGGAAACCCGGGCTGAGTCTCGTACCGCCTCAATTCCTGTTCTGCGGATTTGGCGGTGGACGCTGCCAGCGATTGCTGTAATAGCTGTGCAATTGCTTCCATGGCGGAATGAAAATTGTGTGGTGCTGGGATGCAAGAATTGCGACTGAAAAAGGAGATATGGCAAAATGTAAGCTTTATGCGCGACAAAAAGTCTGGGTGTAGGAATATCTGTAATATTCTGAGTGCAAAAAAAAATTATCGAAAAGGGAACCTGTTGGAACTTATGTTCCATATGAAGCTCACGTGACATTAAGTGCATGAAGATGCATATTTTTCATGCACGCCGGACTATATAAGCAGCTTTTATGTCCCTCATTAGAGCGAGTGAGTTCGAATATATCTTAGTAACCACAGTACCCGTTCTAAAAGAAACTGACTGATCTAACCAGATATCTTTCGCGATCTGATTTCTTGCAAAGTCTTTGAAAATGCCGACTTGGATTTTTTTTTTTGCCGAGAGAAAGATGGTAGAGAGAGGATGTTCGAGAAACTTCTCAACAAAAAAAAAACGTACTAAGAAGCGGTATTTCGGAAACCTTTTAGGGGGCCCACAAAGAGCAGTTGTTGATTGAAAATGTCAGCCTCAAGGGCCCAATTTTCGACATTTATATTCTTAAAAGCGATTCTTCTGTTACTCTAAGGATCACAATATTTGGAACGTTATTTGCAACGAAGCGGAGGCTCAGGAGCTTATATAATCAATTTTGTCCCAAGACTTTCTCTCAACAAAGCAGCCACAATATAATAACCTCCCCACATTGCTATTTACTTGCAAATGATTCCATCAATATTAGATGAATAGCTGATCTTTCTTTCCACTACATAGCCCATAATGAATCTGCTTGGTACTATAATTTGAAGGATCGTTTCAGAAACGTACCCGGTCATCTCAGCCTCACCCATCTTTTTGACTTATTACTCTAACGTAGTATACCGGGCACTTTTACGAATACGAATAAAAGTACTGTCGAAGTGGACGCAAGCAGCTGTCTGTAAAATGGGAAGTTTAATCACCCGACCATCATACCTTGATCCAAAGGAATAAATCACCTGATATAGAGACAGAGACGGCCCGAACCAAGCCACCCTTCTCCTTCCTCTAAATCTATCCCTTCTGATGCTGAGCGTTAGCCAGACTCGGGAGACTGCAACAAAAGCACTTCCAATCACCGAGAAGCGTTTGAATTTCCTGATTCTCTTTCTCAACCTCCGCTTCCTAAAAAAATGTCTGGTTGATCATCGAGGCGAAAGCATTTTACACAGTTCTACGATCAACTTCCTATACCTAAGCTTCCACACCTTGTAAGCAGGCTTTTGTCGAAATGTTCATGCAGCATCTGGCAAAGCCAGCGCTGTTCCCGAGAAGAAGAGACCCAATTCTTTGAAGCCAACAGCTAAGAATTTATCGACCGATTATTTGATTTTTGTTTGCTGCTTCGAACAGACGGATCTCTCGCTGAAGTCCTGTCATTTCCCAGAAAAGGAAGGAGACGGCGGAAGTTTGAATCAACCCGCCTGCTGTTATGTAGCGATTCTCTCAATGAAAGCGGGGCGCAGACTTTGCTTCACTCAAGCACTCTTTCACCAACAATCAAGGTGGTTAGAGAATCAATTTCACAGCAGTATGAGACGAATCATGCATTTATTTTTTCACTCACTGTTTTGAGTAGGAAGAAAACGACAGGAGCCGAAGGCTTTCGCGCAATGTTGGTAACGGATGTCTCAATTTTCGTGAAAAAAGAAAACACCAGAAATCTTTCTCAGCCTTCGGCTGTCGCCCTATCTTCACAATCGAAGACCCAGCTTGCCGCAGGTAAAGATGACTGCGTACCAGTGAATTTGACAATTCAGAATTCGGCCTCATTCTTCCTGGGTCTTTCAATGATTCATTCAGAGCTATTAAGGCGATGAACTACCTCTGGCTGCGCTTCTCAAAGAGATGTCCATCAAAAAGAATTTACTCAGTTGAGGGAAGCGAAACCGAGAATCAGCAGGTGGGAAAAGCACTTTGTGACCAGGAAAAGATTTGGAGCCTTGACGAAAATCTAATTTGTTTGTTGTGCTCTGCATAATATCCTATGAAGGCTCTATAAGGTAATCGATGTTATATTCAGAAGACGATAACTTCCATACTTTTCGTGGCATCCAGGCATCATTGTCTCATGTTATATTTGCCGCACGCAAAGTTCAAGGCTACAATTTTGCTTTTTTAGCAGAAAACTCCATAAACGATGCATTCCTCTTCAAAACGTCCAAGACTACCGTGTTAGGGTGAGAAATCGCCTTTAAGCTGTATGTTCTGTAAAAAAAATTGTCTGCACTTGAAATCCAAGGCCATATTATTTCTTTTCAAACAGCGCTCTGTGAATTTGACAACGCTGCTTATGACTGAAATGTCCAATGCTACCATGATACGCGGATGAGAGCAGAGCGTTCAGAAAATCCATTAGCGGAGTACCTGTATTCGCTCTAGTGCGCAGGACAAAAAAAATCAAAAGAATAGATCTAGTCAGTCTGCAACACTTTCGATTCCTTGCAAAATATTTGAAATATGCTCACTTCATATGATGAGTGGTGACAACCCTCTTAAAAGCATCCTGCAAGAGATTTCAGAAACATATCGAGCCGATCTTCACATTAAACAGCTGTGGTAAGAAGTGGTGCTTGGGGAACCCTCAACGAGTGGTTTTTTATTAAAAAACGCCATCTTCTTTAGGATTGTTCAACTTTGTCAAAATACGACTGATCGTTTGAAAAGCCTTGTGTCTCAAATGCTAGTATGTATGGAAGCTCTTTGTTCTCGAAATTCAAGTACTTGACAAATGAGTGAGCAGTCAACCTCTCCAAAAACATATTCCTTCGTGATGCTAGTCACCCATGGGGCCTGGTATCGTGTATTCCTCATGGCAGAAAACGACTCACCAATTTAGCACCACTTGATTGTACACCACATACAGATCAAAAGCCTATTAAGGCCATTGCCGATGGTTATTCCCTGGGCAAAGATATCAGTCAACGCATGCCAATTCAAGTCCAAATGAAAGTACTTCAACCGATCAGTTTAGGGATTTTCGCTGGCAACCACCTCTCAGTGAAACATCACCTTATACAACTCTCACTCAGCAGCTTCATACTGCTAAACTCAGGATGAAGCAGCGCTGTTTGCTCAACACACGGAGAGAAAACCTTCAAGCACCTCAAATGAGTATCTTTGCCGTTCTGGTGGTTGGAAATAAATTTCACTCTCACGTAGAATGCCTTTAACACGCCGTCCGCTCGCACGTTACTGAAAACGACATGGGACCAGCCCACGGGTTCCATCATTTCGCACGACGCCACTTCAAGCAGGTCATTTTCTGCCGTGCCAGCAAATATAGATATTTTGCAAGGGGTGTAGCTCTCGTCGATGGTGTAGTTTGTAAATAGAGATACTCTTTCGATCGATACTCTTTTCGGGAAAATCAAATCTATAAAATGCGGCTGGACCCCGTCGCTTTGCCAGAAAGCTTCAGGATCGTCTTTGCGTAGTTCTCTCATCCCATAGCCATCTTTAAAAGATGATACGCTCCACTCGGCGGAACCGCCTATTTCTATGAGCCCCACTTTCTCCAATTCACGGATTTGGCTACGGAAGAGATCGGTTTCGCTATCGCTGAGATCATCAGCACTTGCCGTTGGTTCGTGCATCTGCTCGTCATCTGCGAAACTCGCCATGCGATGATTTCCGATGCTCACGTCGAATTCTTCCGCTTGCGATTGGGGACGAGTCGGCGTCTCACTCACATTGTAATGCGAGAAGCTCCGTGGAAGTATCGACGGATTGACAATTGAATCATCAGTGTCGTCTTGCCATGTGTTGTCTGACATGGTGATAAAACATCAATAATCGTAAAATTACGTAATCTTTGTCGGGACACGTCTTTTTTGATTCAACTAGTATCTAAAGAGCCTCTTTACCCTTATGAACCCAAAGTACTCATACAATTGAAGAGCTTATTCTTGGACTCGGTTTCCAGTATGATCTTGTCCGCTTCAAACTTGTGTATCATAATATCGATGGTGTCTGCCGTTTCGCTATACCTCTCCCTCTATACGCAGGTTCAGCGGCCACGATCCCTATGTATTCTCTTTTTTGCACATCAAGCTGTGACCTACATTTGGGTATTATTACTCCTGTAATCGAGCTGTCATATTGTTCTTTTTTTTCACATAAAAGTTCCATTAAATCACCATGTACAAATAATTATATATCCCATAACGTACTTGTGTTGTATTGAAGTCCATTGTCCAAAAATTCAATACCATTGACACTGATATCTGTAACAAGGTCAACCAGATTAACATTTAGTTGTTGGGTGATGGTTCGGTGTCCTCATTGGTTGGTTGTTAATTTACATATCTCGGCATGAGTTGAGTTGTGATGCAGTCGCTATCAGTGTACTTCTCTCAATTCTCCCGCCAAACGCCAACGTGAGGCGAAATTTGTTCGCGGAGGTACCCAGCGATGCCATTGTTCAGCCGTTCGAGGTCGAGGGACCTCGGTGGCATATCGTCGTTTCGTTCGGGCGAACAATGTGGTAAAGAGAAGTTATGTTTCCATTTACCAATTTGTCTAGAGTCAGCTCTTGATATGGTAGCTCGCTGGAAGGATATTTTCACCACCGTACAGTCATAAAATATATGTTGAACCGATTCTTGGCTTTCGACATTCTGGCCTCGTGGCGAAACGGCTCCTCTCAGCTTGAGAGCCTTGAATCAGGTTAGGTTGCATCCTGGAGTGAAAACTGCCTAGCAGAAATAGGTGTTATTTTTCAAGGGTTCCTGGGGCCTGTTCATGTACCGTAGCCACATGGCCCCACAATTTCCTCCACTCCGTAGGCGAAGGCTGTATAACT
Organism: Citeromyces hawaiiensis; assembly: GCA_030567395.1. NCBI lineage: Eukaryota > Fungi > Ascomycota > Pichiomycetes > Pichiales > Pichiaceae > Citeromyces > Citeromyces hawaiiensis. Next base: position 41,838 of record JAJLSF010000361.1, read on the forward strand.
TGGGCCCATCTAGGAATTATTGGGTTGTTTCCTTTGGTTCTATAGAAGTGGCTGTGTCGGCGATGAAACGTTTGGGCTTTGATTCCAATTTCTTTAGTCCGTTTATCAATGAGATGTGACATGACATCTTTTCTCTCTTTAGGTAGAAGTCTTCGAAAAGCGACTGGGGAGTCCTCTAGCTCCTTACCGAACCTCTAGAAATTCTCATAACCGATCTTGTGACATTTCGTTTAGTTTTAACGTATGCTTTGCGCGAGTTCTGACAATTACCAGGCTGATAAGTAACTCTGAAGATTGGTGGGTAAGGCGGCTTGTGTGACCCACAAGGCTGGCCGGTATTGGGCCCTGAAGCGATTAGGCATCGAGTGTAACAGACACACAAACCATGCCGCATTAGAGTGCTTGTCTTCATTAAATGATTCCAACCCAAGAGTGATTGCATCCTGTATAAGTACTAGAAAGTATTTGTACGGAAACTCGTCAGATCTTAGGATCCATTTCGCACTCTTACCTTTGAGTTGATGGGTGAGATCAATCAGCCCCAGCCCTCCTAATCGGCTGGGTGTATGAATGCGGCTAGATGAGAGTTCCTTATCTCCTTTTTGTATCCTTCTCCTTACATGTCAGCTTCACGATATTTGCATCTGGCATAGGGTCATGTGCGGCTAGGCTCGATCGAAGCTCGTGCTATAAGGCAGAGCTCGGTCCAGTTGTTTAGAAAGAGGCGTAAAACATAAAGAGAGTACGCCTCAGACACATGTCAACAAGCTGCATAATCGTATGGAACGTATTGTCTTGACTCTGCTCAAATTTTAAGGGAGTATGTGATCATTGGCAAGTCGTGTGCACCTTTCAGTTTCAGAGCATAAGCTGTGCATAAATTCTTTAGAACCTAGCAATAAATTCTCAGTATTCAGAGTTTGATATCATTCTTGGCGGGTCTTTCAATAACCTATCCAGAGTGAATTCGACAAAGACCTACGCTGAGCTCGGCTTGCTGTTGTAGGATTTGCCGGTCAAAGAGTCTAGTCAATTGAGCAAACAGAGACGGAATCAAAGGTTGAGAAAGGCACTAGCTAGCCAGGGAAAGAATCGGAGTTTAAGCTCTGCTTTGTTTGCTCTGCTATGTAGGTTCTGCCATGTAATCTAAGTTATATTTGTAGGTACTGCCATGTAATCTAAGTTAAATTTGTTCCGCTTTGTTTGTCCTACTTTGTATCACTTTCTATATAGATCGCTATAGCTTGAAGACTCATTCCTTCCATAGCCTTATTTTTTTGCTCTTTTGATTTTACATTACAAGTTCCTAAGCCTGCAGTCATATATATATGCAAACAATTGAAAAACAATACATCATGCACCCTCATGCGCAAGTGCATTATATCTTTTCCTCTCTGTGACATGGGCAAGCGCAGAAAGATTCCACGTTCCACGAAGGCAGACTCCTCGCAGTCTCAGGAGTCTGATAACCGGCGGAGATCTTTTTCGAGTGTTGACTTCACTCACAAGCATAGAGAGGAACCTGCTGTGAGCGAAACAATAGAAAGGCAACCTTCCTCCACGAGAGCACCTTTTTCTGCGAGATCAACTAGTAGCAGACCTACTTCTAGGGAGAGAGAGTACATCCAAAAAATGGACGATGCTATCAGAACAAGGTGCTTGAAGAGGATTGATGAAACAAACTTGGAAGGGATGACAATCGGTGAAATCTCAATAGTTATGACGAGGTTAAGGTTGGATCTACAAGTTGCGATGGAGAACTTGGATTCATTCTATTCGCTTGCGAGAAAATTTGAATTCCTTCATAGACGTGAGTTGCCTATGATTAGGGATTTTTTCACAGCCAAAAGGACAGCTTTCAAGTATCCTATGGACACGGGCGAGCAAAAATCACATTTCGGATGTGCGTATTTACGCCCTGAAATGATACAAAAAGTCATAACCAGACTCAAAGTTTACGTAGAAGATAAAAATACTTTGCCCTATTCTGCCTTGCTCCAAACAGCCTTTGGGGGCAAGAGCAGAATGGTAAAGGAGATAGCCAAAGGCATCCCAGTTATCTACTCTAACTTGGGTGAAGAAAACAAATATCCCCCAAGGACAGAGGAGTCAGCCAGATTTTTCGAAGCCTTGAGGGGCGAACGCGAACTTAAAAGATGTCTGTTACTAGCCATCGAGAAACTCACCATGTTTATCAAGGAGAATCAAAGCAACAAAGCGCGAATTCTTGAAGACGTATGGCAGGCACAAGCGGATGGCGAAACGAGCTTTTTGAATGCTGGTATGCTGGAAAATGTTCATGCTGAAGCCGGAAAAGAGGTTTGGTCTGAGCTCAGAAAAGCCATACCTTTGCAAGGCAAACTCAAAGTCTTGCTGGTCATCGATGAAGCACGTGTCCTCAGGGATAATCAGACAGGGAATCGAGATTTGTTCAGGCAGTTGAGGAGAGTTTTGTACGATTTGAAAAAGGAGGGCATCTTCGCCCTGTTTGTTGACACTACGAGTCAAATAACTGACCTTCTAGGCTCAGAGTTGGAGGGGCCGCTGAAAGATATGGGAGTAAATCCACCCATCTACTGTTTTAATACCTTCGACGCATCCATGGATGATGAGAAGGTGTCGCTAAAAAATGTATCCGGTGCGAGAAATCTTTTGAAAATGGGTCGCCCTATGTGGTGTGGGATTCTCGAAAACAAGTACGCTGATGTCGTGGAATTTGCCATGTGCAAGTTATCTTGCTCCAAAGACAAGGTGGAGGGGAAATTGGCGTCTCTGATGTGCCTTCACGCCATACCGCTTCAGGGTACCATGGAAACAGCCAGCGCCCTGTTAGCAAGTAACATGGCACTTCCATCGTATATATCTCCCAGTGGAACACTGCTGAAGATTATTTATCAGTCAGAGCCAGTTTTGGCGCATGCCGCTCATATGGCCCTTGAGGAGGACACCTTTGCTCACGTGCTCGACCTTTTCAATACGTCTATGATGAACGGTGAAATATCAACCGGCAACAGAGGGGAAATAGTAGTGCGCATTTTAATCATGAGACTAGTTACTGACCTGCACTCGAAACTATATCCCAAAGCAGTAAGAGGCATCAATTTGCTTACTGTGGAACAGTTTTTTCAGGCCATAAAGGTTGATGGTATTGCCACTATTTCCAGTGGGCAAACAGACCTTCAAGAAATGATTCATCTCTCCCACTGGGCCAAAATTAACTGCACACTCACTCCCCATGTTTTATTGAAGTGTTACAGTCGTGGAGCTGGAATTGTTTGTCGCGACAATGAGCGTGTTATCGACTTACTAATCCCTGTTTTTTTGGAGAAAGAGGAGAACCACAAAAAGCTCGAGAACCTCCAGCTTAATTACTCTCGGCTCGCACAGAACAGCTCTCTGGGTGAAAGTATCGAGAAAACTATCTCTGAGGTGTTCACCTTCATTGCAATACAAGTAAAGACCAATCCCCACTCCGGCAATACTCGTTTCGAAGAGTTCTTCGAAGAGCGCATCCAGTTTTTCGAAGACTTTAGCAGTCATCCAGGCTATATATTCAACATTCAATCGTGTGGCATAAAGAAAGATGACACGGTTTCCGCGATTAAAAACAACCACAGGTACATCTATCGCGAATCTGCTAAAGCCTGGAAGCTGGAGACAACCGAGACTGAACGCATCCAAAATCTAGTGGCATTTTTTATTGCTCCCAGAAGGGGTATTGATACAGAAGATGGTATGCTTGAACAGGAGGAACATCGCAATCACCGTAAATTATTTTATCAGATTGAATGAATCTATGTTAATTTGATTCATTGCAGAGTTCGGAAACGTTGTAAACGGTTTACTCACTTCCTGGGTCTCTGAAGTTGTGACCTTTCAAGTTGAGGGTGGTCGAGATGCCACCATCTGATTAAGGGTCACCAGGCAGATTTGATCTTTATTCAGACTCTGGATCTAGATCGCTACCCGAAAATTTGTGATCTTAATCTGACGATCTAGATCTCAAGCTCAAATAGTGCAATTTAAATCTATCCAAGGTCACGACTCAACGAAATTGATCTGAGATCATGATTCAGATCACAGAGATCGCAAGTTGCAGGGAACATGAACACTAATGAGTACCTCATTGTTCGCCTAGTCTATACACTGCCAGAAGCAGACGTACAACATACCCTGCTAGTAATTGTGTACTTGACCTCATTGAAAAAAGATGCGAGCGGATACAGTTGGTAAACCTGGAATATTTTCTTCTTGTGAGTTATTCGGATCGTTCTAGCTCTCTCCTTGTGACAAAGCACCAGGCTCTTCCTTTATTATTACTATGTTGATGTGGTGGCCATATTTTTTTGGTCCTGATTAAGACTTTGGAGATAAGAGGATTTCTCAACCCGACAAATACTATCGAAGAAGGCCTTCTACTAACTGTCATCTCAGCTTTTTCAGCTGCAATAATAGTGGCGTAGATTAACAACTCATTCGTTTGCTTTTGATTGCGCCACAGATTGGCACAGGTTTTGTTCAAGTTCTGCCCAAATGAGCTACCTTTTTAGTCAATGGTTGAAGGATCGAGTGGTCTTAATGTCGGGCGATTATATTGCGTTTATTGAAAGGTTAAAGGCGAATAAAGCCTCTCATACTCAGACCATAGATATATAAGACGCCAATGGTAGCAACTCCTTAGGTCTTGAGGTTTTGTCTCCTGGCTAAAGATCACAGAAAGCTTTACGACTTGCAATGATAAATGACATTTCTCTGAAATCTAAAAGCGTAACACATGCCTTTTCATCTTTTCGCACCGCATGACTACCGTATTTTCGCGACGAAGCGTAAGCTTAAGGTCTAATAAAATCGAAAGAACCAAGACGCTCAAATGGTGTACGGGGGCGACGTGCCCTTTTCCCGTAAGATTGTTTCGACAACCATATAATAGAAATTCAATGTGATGCCCAACGCGTCATTTACACCACGCTCTTCCTGTCACCTTTCAGCAGGTGATGATTTCATTCACACAAGACGTAGCTTGCAAAACCCTCTCACCTTGTTAGCTCTTGCTTAAGAGAAAAAGCCAATGAAAAAAAACCTCCTTCCATTATTTTTGGAAATGTCATAGAATGCTCAAAAAATAGGGCTATTTCTTTTGGCTCCAGCGCGTGGGGAGGGTCGTGAAAATGTTTTGCGGTGACCACGTACAATTCATTATTTTTTTGGAGCACCACGATAAAATTAGACTTTCCAATTGTTGTGCTCTTTAGATCATCTTTCACCCAAACTCTTTGAGCGGTAAAAGAAAATATGTTACGGGGTATTTCAACTCGATGAGAACAAACAGGTGAATCACCAGCTCTTTAAACAAAGGATATTATGTGCTTAAGATGGGGGCTTAATTTTGATTTAAAGACCGCTCGAGGTTGCCCAAAAACTTGTCGACCATGACGTGAGTAACAAATAAATTTAATTGAATATTATAGCTTTATACCATAAAACCAGTTAGTAACGACGGTATGTCGGTGAGAATGTCCTAAGCCCAGCTCTCCAAGGTTATAAAACATATCTTCCCGAGTAGTGACCCCTGAGCATTAGTCATTACTCACGCATAAGCCCAATATAATGCTCCACTGCTAATGCACTATATGCATATACATACATGCAAGCCGCCTAAGCAGGATCTAAATTGTACAAGTGGCCACGGAGGGAGAATTTTTCTAGATCTCGGCGGACTTGGGAGCCACATTCTAGAAGGACTCGCCAAAGGCGAAAAGTAAACCGTCCATGTAGACGACTTCGGTTGATCGAAAAGTGACCCGTCGTCATCAAGCTCATTTTCCAAATCAAACCCTCTGCTTCCAAGTGATGCGTATAGTCTTTATTTAAAAGTCAGTCCTTTCCTACAAGCTGACAAAAACAGACGGAGTTTTATCATCACTAGTCTGACAAATACAAGGTTGTGTATAAAGTACAAATCGCTATAAGGGCACGTTCTTCATATCGTCTTGAGGGGCAGTTGAGGAGCCTGCAGTTTCTGCTCTTGGTTCGATATCAGTTGATATAGTCTCTGTTTGTTCTGATTCGATTGGTTGTGATTCGATTGGTTGTGATTCGATTGGTTCTGATTCAGCTGGTTTAGTTTCAACAACTTCTGAGTCAACAACTACCGATTCATTCGTCTCATCTGCTGCCTCTTTGGTTTCGGACTGCGTTTCCGGCACTTGCACCGACTCTTTCACCTCAGCCTCAGCTCTCGCAATCGCCTCCATGTCATGATCGTCATCCTCAATCTTCACATCCTGCCCGATAAGCGTCTCCCGGGGCAGCTCAACCTTGGAGGACCCCAAACTGGAGGTGCTGGCATTGTTCGACATTGGGAGCTTCCCCCTCCGCTTATCCTGCGCCTTAGCCACCGCTATGGCTCTTCTCTTCAAAATATCCAAATACGGCATCACTTTACCGTTGGTCTGAAACAGGAAATCTTCATCCAGTTCGTCAACGTAAAAGTTACCCTCCTCGAGGTCCTCGTAGTAGTTGAATAAAAACTCACTCCAGTTGCTGGCAACAACATACTTTGTATCGAAATCCCTCCCATACACAATGATCTGACCCCATCTCCCCAACGGTCCAGGAGCGAGATCCACCGCAATGTTGTTTCCAGCGTGATCCTTACACAGAGGGATCCACATGGAATGAGCGTACACTTCTTGAACGCAGCCACGCGGGACTGAGCTCTGCCTGGAGATAAAATCGACCGGCCGCAAGTTGGGGTTTAGCTGCTGTTGTCTTGTTTTCGCCTGAACATTAGTCAAGTTGTGATGGTGAAGTGCGATCCTCTCAATCACCTTCTGCCAAACGGTAAACTCCTCCATTATTCCATCTAGTCCCAAGAGGGTAAGCCCCATGACCACGCCCGTCTCTCCAACGAGTCCCAGTTGTCCGTCGTGAATCTGGTAACTCTGGCGCACTTCCAAAGGAAGATGAGTTTTCAAATCGTTTTCCAACTCATTCAAGTCGGCAGCAGTAGCCGGTTCTTCAAGATTATCCGCGAGTTCAGGGTACTCTCTTTCCATCCAAGACTCGAGCTTTTCCCAAATAACGTCGACCGACGGCAGAGGTGGAGCTCCGGATGCGAAATCCTGTAATGGGACCTCACTGGAAGAGTCGTTTGTGTGTGTAAACTGCGATTTGAGGCCCGGCCGGTATCCTCCGTTTGTTCCGGGGATATTTGTCGTTGATGATCTGTTGGAATGGGACGGATCCACCATCGCTAATGCAGTGGTGGAGTTGGCAAAGCCGGTATCATTTGCCGAACGACGCGTCGACGAGTCGTAAGAGGCGTAGTGATCATTTGTGGTTATGGAGTGGATTATCTCGTTAAATCCGTCTTGAAGCGACTGTAGAAAGCTGGGCATCTTGTTTGCTGACGTGATACATCAATACATCTTGGAGCGAATCTCTGGAGCGAAGCGGAAGAGATGAGGTTGTGGGAGGGCTTTAAGCTCAACCTGAGGAGGTTTTCAAATCAACTACATACTACAATAATTGATATAGATATTGAGGGCAATTAGGTATATACATCTGTAAGTTCTCTCTCTTTTTCTTTTTCACAAAAGAGTTCTATTGAATAATATACAACATAATCATATATCCCTCAACGTACTCGTGTTGTATTGGAATCAATCAACCAAAAATTCGATACCATACTATATGGTATTTGTAAAAAGGTCAATCAAATTTTAGTTGCTGGGTTGTGATTGGGTGTTCTCTTGCAGTGATGAATTATTTCCTCTCAGGATTGGTTTCACGATGGTCTAGTCTTTGCCATCATAATGCTTCTCTCAATTCTTCCGCCAAACGCCAACATGAGGCGAGCTTGGTTCGCTGGGTAACCCATCGATACCATTGCTCATCCGTTCGAGGTCTTGGAACCTCCGATCCATATCGTCGCTTTGTGCGGGCAAACATTGTAGTGGAGAGAAGCTGATTGTATCCAAGTTGTTGCTTTGTGTTGTGAATGTGTCCATTTACCAGTCCTTTTTCATTTCTTGATCTTCTAATTCCCGTGAAATGACCGCCCAGACACAGGGCATTCCTCAAGTATGTGTGTAACCGATTCTTGGCATTCCAGACAGAGCGCACATTCCGGCCTTGCCGCGAAAGGGCGATCCTCCGCTCGACTGCCGCGAATAGCACTTCTATTCAGTCGTGCATGAAAGCTACCGAGCAGAAATAGGTGGTATGGCTGAAGGGCACCAGGCGCCTGCTCCCTCTCGCAAGGGTGGATAAGACCTCATGCTTGCTATCTATGCAAGGCAGAAAAAGATCTGTATGATAAGAGGCAACGTGCATTATCAGGAATGATGTGGCGGTGATCTATGAAAGATAGACTCTGTTGAGCTCTAGACTTGAGCATTTGTTGGGTAAAGGAGGAAATGGCTGCTGTCAGACATGGTATGTATAAAAGGAGAGGTTTCCGTGCTTTATGATATAGAGAAAGAAGGTACTTCGGATACGTACAAGGTAATTCAGAATACGTGCAAACAATTGCTGTTAATAAAGATTTATACGCGCTCTCATATTCACTTTTCCTGACAAATAATATTATTGGAAATGGTGAGTAAAGCGGGTGAAAATATTTACAAAGTATAGACAGTATTTCTGATTTGTGTGTGCCCTTGCACTGTGATCAAAATTGCTTAATCAATGGCTTAATCAGTCGCCCTATACAATAACGGAAACATCACCTTCTATACCTACCATGTTTGAGTGCTGCCATTTCCTCCTTCACAAATGCCATTTCCAGACGGATGACCGGTGCATAAGTGCTAGTGTCGTCGTCTGCTTATTGGTTAATTCCGCATACCACTAATCTAGCCTTTTTCCATCTTGTTTTGCTGTAAACAGCCAGCGAGTACCTAAGGCATGTGTGTTTGAAGGCAGATTAGACTTTTCGAATGTGCCATGATATAGTAGGTTGTCAATTTCGATTTGGATAGCATCAGGCCACAGTTCACCGCGTGAGCTTCTTTGAACGCACGCTCATACCTCAGGGTTAGATCCTCCGTACTTTTATGGTAGATGCCCTTATCAAGACATTTAGAGACAGATTTCAGTCCAATT